>UZAF01021503.1:0-12995 GCA_900617895.1 Haemonchus placei
AGTTTCCCTTGAAAAGTAGCACTAAATATCAAGGTTTCAAGTAACCACTTCAAAAAGACCCAGATTGATGCCTACAACTCGGATGACTTATCTGAAGCTGAATCTAGACGTTGAACACTCTTCAACTAAGGCTGGTTGACCCTATCAATCCAATTAAAAGCATCACAGTAGTAGTAATGAAAGCCTTTTTATTGGCCGTGTGGCAAACAGACTAACAACTATTACACTATTGAATTAAAGGTTTTCCATCGAACTTCATAATAAGAAAAAATTGATACAATAGTAGTGAATAAAGAAATTATCCTCACGACCAGCACCTTTCGGAGCAAATCATATAATATTGAAAAAGATTTAGTAAGGGAAAACAGATCTGCTGAGCAGGCTGCCTCCACCCCACAATGCCGCTACTTGATTGATATAGGAGATCAAAAATTTGACCATGAGGGGACCTTCTCGGAGTTCCAAAACAATTTCAATAAAAAAAATCAACATGCAGAGATTTAGAGAAAATTATCACATGGTTCACAGTCACTGAAGAATACCTCTCAATTTAATGACTTCATGGTCTTTTTCGATCGCCTCGTCTACTCGACTTCTTTTCGGTCCCTTGTTATGGGTACTTGAGAATACATTTTCAATTATCTCGCGAAAGATCGAAAAGATTGGAAAATCTGGTGTAAAATCGAGAACCTTTTGACCGAATAAGATCCCTATTCCCCTTGGACAAAAACTGTTGACAAGCTGGAAGTAGTTTGAAACACACATTGAAAATAATCCTTGAACATTTGTCGAAACAATGTGTTCGAAAAGACGAAAACACAAGGACAATCTGAAGAGTTGATTCACTGCCCCTTCGGGCGCGCCATGCACTTCATCTCCACCGGAGTTGTTGACTTGACGCGTGTATTCCCCATGCATTATCGAGCAATATGTGGAAAGTACGGTATGAGTTATTTAAAGTTGAGATTAATTCTAGTTCTTTCTTTTTTACTTCATCAGCCATCCCCAACCACGATAGAAAAAGATTTCATCTCGTCTAAGTGTAAAAACGAGAGTAAAAAAGGGGAAGCGTGGTGAACAAGTATGCAATCGGCCATGAACAGATGACCCAATTTTCGGAGCTACAGTAATAGAAAATTTTATTCTGTGCTAAAGTGAACTAAAGTAAAAGTACCTTACAGAAAGTCAACAACCATACTCAACTTGCCCACAATAACAGGATTGACTAGTAAGACTGTCTATGATGACAACACGTGATCTTTTCTCCTCGTTACTCACAATTCATAATAAGCGAAGGGATAAGGAGATAACACAGAGGTATACACCAAGTTTCATGAATAAGTCAGAGGGATAACGTAAAAAATATAAGCCATTGATCCATTCTATGCAAACTACTAACAGTTCAACGTTTTGTACAACAATAAGCACCGGTAAGCTCAGCCCATTTTATAGACGAGTTGTCCTTGATCACTTGACGGATGTCTTTTGTTGACGTTGATATTCAGATTGAAGTTTGNCCACTCAGCTTGTTCAATAACATAGAGATATAAACAGCCTGTAAATCAAAAGGTTATTATTCAGGAAGACAAAGAAAGCACCAATTACTCTATTCCGAGTAGAAATCGTGAAATCGTCTGGGAGCATCTGGAAAACAATCAAAACCTATGGGCCATCCTTTTTGAGTTTTTTTTTGTGTCAGATTTCGTTCTCAGCCTCTCAGGATCATTACAGTACTCGAGCATTTTACTTATAGGATGGTCAATGTTGACCTACGACAGCTTACTCTAATTTTTTTCTGCCTTTTCCTCTTTTCTATACAACACACTACACCCAAAAGTACATCAGAAAGTCACTTCCAGACTGTACTTTTCCTCTGACTCTTCCACACGACCCACCTACCTGCGGTGTCCTTATTGTCAGTTGATGCCCTCTAGCTCGAGCGTGAACTTCTAAGTACGGTTTGCCCACGTCGAATGACCACACCAGCTCCCGATGATCGTACGATGAAACCAAAGCCATCGTTGCTGCGTTGATAAGATGAAGACCGTAATCGTTAACACCACAATGCGCACGCAAATGTGAAGTGTGTGGCTGCAAAAGTGAAGAAAATAATTTTTTAACAAACACATCAAACAATGCACAGAACTAGAGCTCCAGATGGTCATCATTATAAGTGGATTGTACAAAATTCAAATAACATGAGTTTCGAGAATGCCACTCCTACGACTACGGATACGGTACTGGATTGCGGAGGAGTACCGTACGCTACCGTAACCGTCGTCGTGAAAAAAGTTACCCACGTAGCTCTACCTGAGGCTTTGGTGGATCGCTCCTCGAATAACGGAGCCTTTTATTTATTTTCCATCGACTGCGATTCGTGGAAGTTTAGTATCCCCCAAAAGCTCGAGGAACGGTTCGTCTACTCAGTAATTACAAAGTCCGAACCACATGCTAGACCACTGTCCATTTGGATGACAAGAAATGCGCTTGAGAAGGCCCACAAAACTCTTCAAAACCCTTCCGTCCCTAATAGCTCACTCTTAACAGGGACATATTGTGCGTAATCGTCGTAATTGTAATTGTTCTCCCACTAGCAGCTGAGAGCATTCCGAGTGTTTTTCAATGCCCGGACGATGGATGAGCAAAAATAAACATCCTCCCTTCAATGACAACTCATTAACGCTTCAAAAGATCTTATCAAACAGTTTTTCCAGTAAAATGAAAGTTCAACTGTTCCTCGGAATATGGTCAGCCCTACTGGAATATGCTTCGCTCTCTCCAGCAGTACCTCAGAATTTTTCAATAAGACATCCGGGAAGAAAATTGAAAGTTTCTACCCAATTATATGCTGGGTATAAACTTCCCCAAATCACCCATAAACTCTCTTCTCTCCATTCGCAGTAAAAATGTCATTTCCCATCTTCTCAAAAAAGTAATTTTCATAATAAACTCGTTTTTAGTAAACCATGAGTAAATTTAATGAGAAGTATTACTGGTTTTATGTTTCCCAATTCGGGCTTTCTCTTCTCTTCAAGTAAACACCAATTAATCCCCAGACATTAATCTACTGGCTCATAGTAATTGACGGGTGCGCAAGCCGTCTATCAATGTCCGAAAAAGAGAGTAGTAAGAAGACGTGCACTAATGCATTTGTCAGAATGATTTTCAAAAACAAAACATCATTCTCTCGGTCCGGTCGACAGCCTATGTTGATGGGAGGGAGGAGAAGGGAATACTTGCCGAGTGATTTAGGAGCTGGCTCTTGTATCCATACCAGTTAACCTTCTAGTAGTCAACTCACTTCTCTCCCATTCACACTAGCTTACATAATTTGATACCACTCTGTTTGGGCTGATTCAAATTTTGATTTTACAAGAAAATCGATCCCGATCAATATATATAATATTATTTTGTAGGGAATCCACAAAACTTCAGTCACATTTGAAAATTCGTTGAATCCTGAATGCTTGACTTGGTCTACCTACTAAACTCTATCTGGAGATGAATTCTAGTGTTACCTATGACATCACCTAAAATAACTACAGTAACCCATTAAGAGTCAATTTGGGACAGCCGAGAACCTGTGGACAGATGGCATGAATTGGTCCGACTATCACCAATTATAGGACTATTACCTGGAGAACGGCTATTATCATCATCATCCTCATCAGCTCATTCACACTACTCATCGAGATCGTTACTCCTCATTTCTCAACTCATAACTCATTCTTCTTCCGAGTTACTTCAACCAAACACATATTTGCAATTTTTCCTATTAGATTAACTAAGGCTTGAAAAAAAAGCTATTGTGGAGCTTTTTCCGCCAGCTTTTGGAGTAGGAGGGGGAAGTAGTTCCACAATTGCACGCATAGTCATCAGAGCAAGTTCCTCCAAAGGTTGGCCGAACCTTCGTTCCTTAGAGGTCGGTTAATTGACATTAGGCACTTTTTTGTATAGTGAATATTTTGGTTAAATGCGTAGCGCATCCTCAAAAATTCGGCGAGCAGCTGATCTTTCGTTTCTACCTCTGATCCACGGTGAATGCTGAGCTTTAAAAGCACCGTTGCGACTAAGACACCGCTGCGCTTTTGCGCTACACACCGGGTCCATTTCCGGCCAAGGTCAACCATTACTCTTTCTACCAACCCGTAACTGGCTAATTACTATCGTGGCAGGTTAGAAGATGCTAGATGTTGGCTGAGACGTCATTTCTTCTTCCCATCTCATTATTCAATGGTACTCTTCTGGCTCTGGTTTGTAGTAAGCGCATTCCCTAGTAGTTAACCAGGCCAGGGTTGTCCAGTTTCCCACAACCTCCAGTTTCCTTCACTTTGCAGGATTGATCACTCGAAGTCCCACAACCTATCCAAATTAATTTCTAACTATACTAGACCTTTCGAGCTGAATTCTGGCCACTAGACGTAACGGCTCGCCAGAGCCGTTAATGGCCAGTGACCACTTGACGAGCACTTGCTGAGGGTCGCTCATGGCTTTAACCGCGCCGTCTCCTAGACAGCTTCATGATGTCCATCGGCTGGACTACATTCTTAGTTGCTCCAACGATACTGGACGCATTACCGACTATAATCCATTACTCATCGTATTTTGAACTTGAAGAGCGTTTTGCTTCCAAATTTAGCTTCCTTTGAGCCATTCAAACCATCCTAGAGTATTCTCTGTTGATCTTTCGCTTTTCTTTTTGTTTTTGTTGAATAGTTCTGCGTCAATGAGCAGAGTTCCAATTCAGTCTATCAAATGGTCCTGGATGCACGTAGCCCCCTCCCTCTCCTTGCATACTTGGGTGTTCTGGCCTAGTAGTAGTAGTAGAACCTCGTCCCCTCCACCCAACACCTTTATCACTGTGAAATCCTTCCTTCGATAACGAATTCATCTACGGAGGAGCGAAAACAATAATTTGAGCAGTGATGGCGCTTACAGCGATTTGAAAAGTTCACGCATTTTTTCCGATGATTTCCGATTCCGAATAGATACTGGATGCATGGCGCATACCAGAGTGCTTGGTAGGCTAGGCATACACCACCTTCCTTGAAGTCAAGGCTGTCGTGCCATCGAAATGCTTTTTCTGATAAGCCTAACACCCCATTCGTAGTGGCCTCAATACCGTTGCCGAAGTGCATTGAAGCGTATGTCCGTTGGTGACCCATAAATGGCGGAGAGTATTCCATTCATATGTCGGAACCTTGAACACGATGACTTAATGTGATTTCCATGATGTGACCATGCATGAGGTAGCAATATGTCCGAATTCTTTCCATTTAGTAATAATTTCGGCAGAACTCCTCATCGCCCAGTCGCTGTCACAGAGTCGCCACACACTACCCTCCCATGACTATAGGTTTTTTTTTGATGCCATTCAACTCATTTCTGTCATCAGCCGAGATTAGCGTAACTTTAGGTGTTTGTAAAGTCTCCAATTTTTCAATTTTTCATTGTCGACCTTACGTTTAGATAATTAATTTTTCTGAAAAGGTGAGATTTAGACTTATCTACCGTAACTGTTTCTCTTCGTGCTGTAAAATCTTTATGAGTAATTTTTGGTGCCTCTTCAGATTCTAAACAATTAGGAACCTAGAGAACCAATCACTCATCAAATTACAGTGAAAAGTGTCACTAAAATTATCAAAAACAGTAAGTCTATAAGAAATTCGACAAAAATTTTTATGACTCTCGGAAATTTTTTTCGTACAAAGTGCTCAGAAATCGAAACAGCCAGGACATTTCCACTCGATCAGCTTTTTGGAGGCAAACCGTTGACTCGCGAGTATCGCAACCGGCAGACTCGAAGCTATTCATCAGACGGTTCAAAATATTGTCCCGGAAATCAACTGATCCCTTTTGCTTAGGCTCAGCAAAACCTCCAACGCTGCTCAACTCCTATGGGGAATCCGAAGCTGACATTTGTCACTTTTGTGATTCTTCAAAGAAATACTCAAAATCCTGTCGTCGTTCCATTCAACAGCTGGCTCCCAAAACCGAACAAACAAAACATAAAAAAAATCCCAAGACAATTCTTCATGCAATTCGTGATGACGGGGCCAGCTTTGAATTTTCCCTTGAATTTCATCATTTTCAAGGATTTTCGTAAACAAAATTTTAAAATGTACAGCATTTTTGTAGTAATTTGAACTAATCATAATCCTAGTAGGGTCTTACACTAAGCGCTGTGAACAAAACATTATGGCTCGGTCAAAGGAAAATATAATAATCTCTTTTCCACATTTCCCTGATGCTCGCTGTGAAATACGGAAAAGCTGAAAAGCCAAGCGGATGACAGAAGGAAGGGGTGGAAGGGAGGCTGTTTAGTGACCATTTCGGAGCGGACGGTCTTAGTTAAGAATAGTTTTCATGCCTTCACACTTATGAGTGAGCCAAATGTCAAGCCCACTATGGCTACCCTAGGAAAATGGGGTGAAACTATCCAGGTGAGGTGCTTAAGTGGCACATTCTAGCAGACCTTATGCGATATAAAATGGCAGGCGTTGATTTATTGTTTCAGGTTTCGGTCGAAAGTTTTAGCGTAAGTCCATATTGGGCCACCCATGCAACGAGTTCAACAGCCAGTTACTCTTGAATTCCTTTTTCAAAAACAGCTCCTGAGAACATTTTGCATCATGGTTCTGATTTAACCGATCCTCCCGAACAAAAAAGGCTAAATGTGCTCAAGCAGGATACAATCCTTCAAATCAGCAAATGACTGCGGCTCTTTCTGCCTTTGCACATGGATGTCCTAAGCAGTACTTCTCAAAGAATCGCATAGACCTGCCAATTATATACTAATGTGGGAGCATGGTACGAGTTTCACTACTGGTTTCACTACTCCGCAGTTCCACTCAGTAGCTGTCACCGCTCCTTTTCTGGCAGTTTTTGACCAAAAACGGGGCGTATTCCTGTGAGGATTCGTGTCTCTCGAGCTCATCTTTACATACGTAACGGAGACCTGACCAATTCATCAACTATCTGCCGGGAATAGCTGCTCAAAGGCTGCTATCTCAGGGGAGCAACTGATCATGGCTTTACTAAGGATGACAGATTCAAACTTTACGTCACTGCCTTTTCAGCTGTCATATGCCTTCCTTCGACGTTTTTTTTTTTTTTGAAAGACAACTCGACTTTCACTGGAGCGCTCCGTAGAAGACAATCATTTCAAAAAATAGCTCATTTGGCTTATAATATCCGCTACTTTTATGAGACTCACTTTCCTTCCAAATAAAAAATTATTTCTTAGATTTTTCTAACATATAAAATCGAAGAAACCTAAATCTCATAATTTGCTGATTTAAGGAGGACCGGGGTAGGTGTGATAGTGGCAAAAATGGGTGTTGATGAGTCAATCGCTAGGATCGTCACGGAACCCATGTCGCTCTGCAAGCCAAATTGCAAAAAAAAAATTTTCCATCCCGAACTTTTGGAATTTAAAATCTGCCCTAGAGCTTTACTCCGAGTTGACATTCATATGCCAGATTCTTCCATCTAATCCATTCTAATCCATGCCGTTCTTGCTTGATCAGTGAATGGGGTGATAATTAGGAATGATGAGCATGGTAAAGTTGACTAGCAAATAAACAAAAATATACAAACCTGCGACATATAGACCTCAGTAATGAAGAATGTCGATCCATAAGTGCGAAATTGCCGACAATATGATAGGAATTCCTTTTGAAGATGTGAAACGTTGCTTGACTTGACGTCCTAAAATATTTTTTCTCAAATAGTCTTAGAAAACAAAGCCAAAAAAGTATCAACCAACATTTTCTCATTATTTTAAATAAATTTAGTTTGATTTTAATTTTTCTTTTGTATGAGTCATTAAGGTGTCTGACAAGGTGAATTTGAACACAACTTCATAAAAAAAACTCTCTAAAGATTTCGCAACTAGATTACTTCAATAATTTCTATGAATAACGCTTTTTTTGGCTAACTGTTGAAATGGAATTTATTAGAATAAATGTAAAGCTTGTAAGAGCTTCGACAGACCTTCAACGCTTTGATCGTCTTTCTCCACATATCGTTGGCCTTCTCCTTGACTGACAACATTTGAGTTGGTAGAATACAGCTAAGATCGGGCTGGTCGCTGAAAAAATAAACTTATTTTGTACACGTGTTAAAACATTGATACCTTACTGAAAACACTATGTGCTTTCAAGGATACCTGGAAAAGTTGGCGAAAAAGGATATCAAGCTTCTTGGCGTAATCTATCGAAGGCCCGTTTTTATCACACATCCTTTATTCATGTGAATTTTGTGTCATGCTTGTGTAACGGAATTCCTCGTTTACCAGACATAGGAAGGCCCCTTTTTTAACTGAAAAGGTAGTAAAAGAGGGTCAAACCCAAAGTCAATCAAATTCTTGGCTTTTATCCATATCACAAAGACTACACTGAACATTTTTGATGAATGTCCCATAGCGAAGACTGTCATAACATATAACTTAGTGCTCTGTAGGCCTTCTAGTCCACCAAATACCTTCATCACGACTGTTACTGCTCTACTCCAATGAATTCGTTGGCCTTAATTCGATGGATGTCTAATGCACCTTGAATCCCTTGAACCATGCTTTCATTCACGACCGACCTGACACCGTTGACCGAAACGCATCCACACGCATGGGTTTCGCTTGGATGTGAAATCGAGCGTGAAAGAAAAAATGTTGATGGGTCAGAAATGTAGCCAAGCGTAATGTGCTAGGAAATAGTCGAACAGGATATTTCTGTGGAGTAGGGTTTATCAGTATTTTTGCAAGAGTAGTCTTTCATTGTTTTCGCAGGACTTGAAACCTCGTTTTCAGATCATGAATCATGTTCGAAGTAAATTGTAACTGCTTCGAGAGTTCCTCTTGCAATTGGATGCTGCTTTTTTAATCTTTTTGCTACTGAAAAGACCAAATATGCTAGGAACTCACTTATTTTTAATCCATTTTTCTTTCGCCTAGTTTCGCTGTTTTGTTTTACTTGGTCCTAATCAAATTCAGAATGTTCAAAACAGAGAATTTCTTCTGAAGTCTTCTAATATCACGAGTCAGAAGTTTGATTGCAGCTCTGAAAATTGTTTAAAGCTCTAAAAATCGTAAGATTTTGTCCTAAGCCCCATACTTGGACTACATACCAGATTGTCATTGGAGCGCGAAAACCCCATTTATACTCTTCAATGAAACAAGTTGGACGTGTAACTGCAGCAAGGTAGGATTTGGATGTTAAAATTGCTTTCCAGACTACTAAACACAAAGATCCCTGCTGCTAATTCTCGCTGTCAGTCATGGTTTTCCTTCAAATAAAGATTTTCTTAAACAGGTCATAAATCAAATAATAAGAAACTGTAAAACCGGTGACAACATTATTCGTAATTGTAAAAGATACTTCTGCCTATGCGGAACTCAATCCAACACGCATTTCAATCGGGTTATGGTAAGATGCAGTCTGAAAATCTGATAATAAGATTCATGGGTCACCCCCTACCTATTCCTATCCCGAATGTTAAATTTATGATATTATTGTTACAATAACGATTATTAGAATATGAATTTATACTGCAATAACAACTGTAAATTATTAGTACTATGGCATTTATCCGGTTCCTCCTTCCGTCCCATCATCGCGGACATTAAGCCGCAGTTGGATTAGATGATGCCACTCGAAGCTATAGAAGACGAAAATGAAATTCTCGCGTATTCCACTCAGATACTGCTGAGCCAAATGACCAACGAATCCTGGTTCCCTCTAGCTGTGACTTCAAAAATGGTATTCAATCAATATCGAATAGCGAGGAGTTGGGAAATGACAAAAGCGCATTACCACAAATTGGCTGCTCATTGTAGGATTGTAAGGGACAGATAACCATTCAAAACTGAGTACAACTCTGAATGATAAATAAATACATGGCGTGCCCCACCAAGATAGATTACCACCAATCTCCTGGCCATATTTCTCAGTACCCAACATTTTATTTGGTTGCTAGCCACGAATGTTGAGCCTGAGTCTACCAATAATCAATCGTATTCTTCCAGTCAAAATTCAAGATGATCACTTTACCCTACCGAAGTATCACACTGATCAACCGACGCAGAAAACGCCAACACATTTCAGTTTTTGCGTTTCAAATACTATCCTTCTACCTAGTCAATTGGCAACGACCACTAATGAACGAACAATCACATCTGTATTTAGGCCTTCACTGATTTCATTAGAAAAACAACTGCGCGGCGCAACAGAGGATGTAGCTCCGAAAAAAAGTGATATACCTAAGAATGCTTTTTCCTTCAAATTATTGCTCTAAATATTTTCGGATACTACTTACTAATCTATGTGTTCTCTTGTTGATACAAATGGAAGGTTTGCCCGAATGAGCCACCCGAGATGCCTGATTGCTATTTATTTCCGTAGTCTATCTGTAGGGACACTTTGAGTCATCATTCTTTTTGTACATTTTAAGATCCAAACACACATAACAGTTGTTTCTTCCGTGGTGAGTTTCTAGTGTAGGACATTCGGCAATCTGCCTAATGGGCAGAGACAGTGGCTTTATCCAAATCATAGAAGTTCTGTTCATTAGATCATTTTGTTTGTCCACTATCTTATCCTATGCTTAGGCACATTGATGCTGGATGGCTGAAGCTCGGAAAAACTCTCTAGATGCGCCATGTTTTCTACTCTTGCTCAGACTGATGAGGCTCTAAACTGCAAATGGAGCTATTAGTATGGTCTGGGCAGGTTTTTGTTCTTACAGACATACCCTCCCTTATATACTGAGCCAAGAACTATACTATCAGATCCCGTGTTTCACACCAAATAGCTCCAGAAATGGAGTGGGGAACTTTGTTGATATCACCTTTGATGTAGTTCCAGTTCCACATCATAAAAAGCGGTGAGTATGCCCTTTTCCTTTGTGGGAGGTTCTATGGGTATGATTATAATAAATTGCCTCAACTATTCACCCTTCCCAGAACTTTTTCAATAGCATAAGAATAAGGTCATAGATATTACTTGCTACTACTTTCGCTGAATAGTATAGCAATTATTCACAAGGCCCTATTGAAATATAATAGAATTGGGTCGAAATTTGTGGTGAGGTAATTGACGTCAACATTTCCCAAAGAACAAGTCTGAAAACCCAACTATGTCCTCAGATATTGTGGCAATTTCGTGACTGAAAACAATCCGTCAACTAGTCCTTCAAGTGAAAACCTGCGCTGATACTGTAGTTAATATACGCTATTACTAAAGTCCATATGGCTGTGTGGCTAAAGTAGCTGCCTTGTTACATTTTGGGGATGATGGCTTGATCCCGCTCGATCCCCTCTGAAAACTATTCCTATCTTTTGAGTAAACGAATGTAGAGAACATTTTATTTGTATCCAGTCCCTCAGAGCGCACACAACGGGCTGAGGGACATTCGAAAAGAGTAATTATCTTGACCAAAGGTTAAGTAGGTGGCACAAAGATGGAGAGCTGGCGAGCAAAAAAGAATTGTCAATCATTTTCACTGGAAGTAGGTAGGCCATATTTTATAAAATGACTTTCCCTAACCCCCGTAACCGGCAATTTGTCCGAGTTAAGAACTTCACTGATCCCACGCGCTCGCAGCCGATTCCCATCCACTGACTCCGGACGCTTTAAGTGACTCGTTAATTTATTCCGTCTCAACCATGAATGGAATCTTTTAGTACTTCTCACCGCTATAGTTCAACGGCTTTTCTAAGTGCTCTTAATAAGTGTGCGAAATGTGCGGACCATTGCCCAGCAACTTCGATGGAGAGGTGAGCTCTTAAGTCAAGCAGTCTGAGCAGCATCAAACAAGCAGAGCAGCTTATATTGGAAGAAGAGGCTCAGAATGGAGCAGTGGCTCCATGACCACTATAAATATCTGCGTCTCTGAAAGAAGGTCTCATGCATGGCGCACTTCTGAGGGCTCGATGAGCTTCGATTATTAATCCCTTCCATCGGGACTGCAATCAGCGAGCTGCTCGTGATGCTCGTTACGTTTAGCTGCTCATCAACAACTCACTAACCTCGTGAAGACGCTCCTAGTTTTTCTTCTTCACATTTTCAGGACTGCACTGATATGATGGCTAAATTTTCACTGACTAATAGAACTCGAAACTTTCCGAAAGTTATGCAATGAAACATGGGCGGAGCGCTCGCAGCACACCCAAGTCCCTTATCTTCTAACGGACTGCTTGTTATGAGCCTGGCACGCCTCTCTTTGGTTAATCACCTGAAGGTCATTCCTTTAATGCTCCCCCAACCTCCTGTGCGACCATCTACCTTCAAGAATGCTTTGTGCCTCCATAAATAGGGCAAAAGGGGAAATATAACTCAAGCTTCATCAAGATGTAGGGAGTGCGCCATGTGTGAAATATTTTCCATAAAATCACGCAACTGCAACACTGCTCAAACTATTATCCGACTCTGAGACTCTTCAACTAGGTAGGACAAACTAATGAGACTTACAATCATGCCCTGGGAATTTTTTTATCACATACATAGGCAATTCATCCATTACCCTGCTGAGTTTTTTCCTCTGCTTCATACAGATATTCGAACATTACAGATGCACCTGCGTGTGTTGCCCTTTTATGAACATTTTTGATGTTTCCATGAAGTCCAGAAAGCTTATGGACTTCATAGAACATGCTTCCATCCACAGCTTTCACGGTATTGGCTTCTGGCGCCAGCACTGGGAAAGTCGTCATAAATTTCCAGAAGGATGAATTTTCAGAAAAATTATTCAGATCTGGAAAAACCTTTGCGTGAGAAGAATACAGTAGGAAGGTTGGTAAGTCTGAACGTACTTGAACTGGCTGAAAAAGTAAGAACTGGTTGGGTTCTTTCAGTGGGGGTGGAGGAAATAGTCAGAAGTATGAAGCTGCAAACTATACTCCTGAATCTCTATTATCTCCCTCCTAAGAAGTGGAAAAGTGATCTGCCTGAGATCTCTCCTCCACCTCTACCCCATCCCACCACCTTCACATGGCGACCCCA
>UZAF01021504.1:1467-12994 GCA_900617895.1 Haemonchus placei
GGGGTAGTAATAAATATTCTCAACTCCACTGTTCTGTCGTCTTTACTGAAGGAATGTCTTAAGACTTGCATATCGATAAAAAAAAATCTGCACGTTGCTGCAAGGCATCGTACCATTCAGCAGAAAGGCTTCAAAGTGAAGCTGTTCATACTCATATTGGTCCTACCAAGGAAGGTATGAAATAGCTTTGGGAACCCGCGATCCATCTTCCGTTCGGGACCATCAAAGTCGCTAGTCCTGGGTTGTACCCTGTTGTGTGGAAAGTGTCGTCTAAGAAAACGTCTTTAGAGCACTTACCAAAATTTCCAACATGAGTGGCGTTCACATTTTATCACTGAATTATACGATTCACTTCAGTCCTTTGTTATACCTGTGATGGATGTATCGGATCGGTTCTCGGACCGCACAGTGTAATGCGACAAGAGTAATAACAGTTTATGAAAAAAAGTTAAAGGAAGAATTTACAAAATGAATACAGAACATGTGAGTTCTGGTTAGAAAAATAGGTTCCTTCGTGACGACGGGGGGCTCCCGTCGTGCTGCGGAAGCGAGAGGATGGCCACTCGTTGGCCTCACAGAAAGCCGACTGCCTGCCTGTCGTTTTCTTAACCGCGCGGCTCGATGGATTGGAGATCACATGTTACGTGACCTCTTGATCGGAGGACTTTCATCCCACCCAGACTTAACAGTACATCTCCATTACATCTTTATAGGCCCATCTTCAAAAGTAGAAAACTTCACTTTTTTTGAAACGTCTGTTACACTGCTAATTCAATATAGATGAAGAAACGGCAACATAAATATCGCATATGGTCATTCCTACTGTGTTAAAGGTTGGAATACTCTCGAAAAATTTCCATAGAAATTAGTTTGGGAAACATGTGACAAAAGAAACGAGTTCGACCGAGAGGAACAAACTGCTCCAGTAAAAATTTATAGAAGATGAAAAGAAAGAGTACCACTTCGGATATATTATAGTTGAAGGTAGTACGGCAACTGGGAAGGTAGCTGGGTAGTAATGGATCTCGGCAGGGTACGAGAATTCCAATTTGAGTACCGGAAGTGAACAGGAATAATTTTTTTCAAATTGAAAATGAAAACTTATGGGTGGTAGCTGAGTACTTAAGCAACAACCCGTCACGAAATTCAAAGACATCTGACGAATACATAATGAAATTAACGGGGACAATGCAACAAGAAATTAAAAACAGAGAAAACACTCCTCACAATGAAAAAGGCTAAGCGCAGGCGCTGTATAAGATGAGCGCCCGAGACTGCCACGTTACTCTAACGCTTGAATTCGAATATTATACATGCGCGGGAAAGTAGTTCAAACAGTAGTCGGGCGAGATTTGATCGCATTCGATTTCGTCGGAAGTAAGCGCAAGCGCTTCGTATTGAAATTGTAACGATTGCATAGTGGGGTGGATTGCTTTTTGAAAGTTTTGAAAATGTGATCAGAAGTGAATCATTTGTATAGAAAAGAGGAGTGGAGCATCAGCCATGTATTTTAGCTGAACTAATTGTATGAAGCAAATGTCAATGTAAGCCTCAATGGTGTACATTGATGTTGAAACACAGTGTCTTTACCATCGCTGTAAGCAGGTCACGCGAATCTTTTGCCAAGCGTTCGCTTGAGGCGTATTTCAAATTGTGGTGGACCATCAGATATGAATAGCATCTATCTCTTGGAAAGGAGTTTTACAAGACAAGTACAGGCTGGTGTTTCCCACTCTTGAAAAAGCCCTTTCACCGAAATTCTACCTTAGTGGTCTCTTGAACGTCTTGTTTAAGAGAACTGCTCAAAAAACACTGACTGGGAAGGGGCATTACTGTTCCAAGCCTACTGAAAAAAAGTATGACATCGAGGGTAGCTTAGCGAGAGGATTTTCTCCTTTGATTCTTCTGATTGCAAATGAGAGCAGGTCTTACAGGACTTTTTATTAAATCATTCATGAAATAATGGGTACGTTTTTAAAAGGGTACATTTTCACGATTAAATTCGCGATTGTAGTGGGTGAATTCGATTAATAGAAACTCATATTGTAGTACATTCGAATAATAAAGTTTAAGTAGTGCATGATGAAAATCTATTTTAGCTTAGTGAACATTAGCTCAAAAAGGTTGGTCGCCTTCCGTTCATTCGTCTCTTGGCGATTCAGGAATTCTTTTGCCTTGTATGTCCTCCTTCCTTACTTCCCGACGCAGTGGACGCATCAGTGCTTGACCTAGCTCTAGACATCTTCCCTTCATCTTTTTTGAACTCTTCATCTAAACTATCAGAGCCTTTGTCTGCTGAATGGTCATCTGTTTTTTTGTCGCTACTTTTCTTTTTTCCTGTTTTCTTATCTTTTGGGCCTGTAAAAAGAAAAAGTTTGGAGGAAGCCTAGATGAGTTCAAAAATTACTAAGTAAGGTTAACGCACGTCTCCGGGTGGGCTTTTGAGCATCGGAGCTTGCCTTGGGCTTACCCTAAAAAATCTTTCTACCATAGTTATTTATTTTTGAATTCAAATGGAATTTTGTTCGTCAGCTTCAAAATGCTGACCATGCAGCCAGTTGAAGTGAACATTTTTTTCATAAATTTGTTTGTTACCTTCTTCCTGAACCATGCGTAAAAGAAGAAGAACACTGGTAGAAGTATGGGAACCAGGGCCAACACTATCGAAAGACATTCTTGAACTACATCGTTGGTTTTGTTCTGTGATATCTGTAATGTTTTGCTTGGACCACAAAGCAAAGGAGGGATGCTCTTCAGTGGTTCCGGGTAAAAAGAGTAGCTCCTTTTTTGGAAACTCTCAGAACGCACCAATAAATCGATCTTCTCTTGTTCCAATGAAACTATTACGATCAAATCGTATATTTGAATGATCTTAAAAGTAATAAATCAAATTCCAATTTATTCTCTGCTTTGCTTTCCCAGCACTTACCACTAGGGCCAATAGAATTAAGCTGTACAACACTACATGGCATCCTTCACGTACTGCCATAAAATTTTTATACTTTTGTCGAAATACCTCGCGAATGTCTCTGTGATGTTCTGCGATACCTGAACGTATCTACAATAATACCAGTGTCTATGACAGTGTGTGGAATTCACGGGATGGCGGCACTTCTCCCCAAGCAGGCGACAGTAGCTCCGTGGTAACTATCGTATTCTTTCACAGGGAGTTCAAACCTTGCCCTTCAGAACGCGCGATGCGCGCGATCGGCTGCCGCGAGCGCCACGCAACCTTCCGGGAGAAGTACCCACACTCCATTTCACGGTGCTTATTAATAAGTGCGTATCCACCGAATCTGTCACCGTTTCCGGAGACTGTAGGCACAATCGCTACAATTTATCCCTAAGATAAGGGTCCAGCAACATAGAACTGTAAAGAAACGAGGGACTCTCCATAATTTCGTAATATCCGTTACCGCCCAGAGGCAGGAGTGATCATGGCCCCGCACGGGAAGCACCCGTGAGCATTGTAGATGGCAACAATTCTAATCATTGTTTTGCTGATTTTCTCACTTTGAACTAACCATATCCAAAAGTAAGTATACTTATTGTTGCTGCCATATATAAATAGAGTGAACACGTCAAAATTAAAGTTCGGTGACTTGTTGCAAAAGTTCGAAGCCCCTGAAAAAAACTCAAAAACCATCAAGACACTGTATTCCAAGGTTTGTTTTCAAATAAAATTTACCTCTAACGACATGATAAGGAAGTAGAACATGCAGACTATCGCATAGGCTGCGACAAAAATGGCTCTTTCAATATACTTATTAGCTCCCTGCTTCCGTGCTATAGCCAAGATCATGAAGAATGCAGCTGAAATTGAAATCGATGAATGCATGAAGCCACTTTTTAGGAAGAGAGTGCGCTGCTTTTAAAATGAATACAAAATTGTAAAGTTGCCTGGCGTTTTCCAGCCCCCCCCCCCTCCCCCAGGCTGGAACATAACTTGGGCCCACGTAATTTATTCCCATCCATGGTCGGCGTGGCACTTTGAATGCATGTTGCCCCAAGGGCGAAACCGAACCCCTCATAACGAATCTTTCTTAATGGTCTCACATCATCGAAATGCAATGACCGTATTAAGCTCCCACGCATTTGTGTGTACCGTCGATTTCCCCGCTCATGAGCGATGTCGACTGCGAAGCCGTGAATTCATCACTTGAAAGCAGCAAAACCTCCAACCATCCATCTCATATACCACGCATCCCACGCATTGATGAGAGACCATAGGCAAAGCTGGGTGGGTGATGGGACGGTTTTCGCTTATTTTTTCTCGGTGCTGGTGCAATGGCACGTTGTGCACTATCGCACACGTACAGCGCGAGTTCAAGACATACCGAAAGAGGTAGTAATATGATATATCAACATCCATTCGGCGTGATCAAATAATTGGCTAGAATAGTTCTTGAACATACTGTAAACTTCTGCCATCAGTCCAGGGTAGTACATAAGATCTGAATGGCAATGCGAAATACTCGTATACCCGCAAAATATAATTACAGTTTTCATGAATTCATGTTAAAGAGCCAGGGACCATTTTGAGAGAGTGCTTTTGGAGCAACTTCAACTTTCAATAGCACTAAAAACTTCCAAACGAACTGAAAACCTTGACTAGGATCAATGGTGCGGGAGAATAAAGGTATACATATGTATGTATGGAGACCGGGTGTGGTAGTTTCTCCCCGAAAATCGTGTCGTGACCGGACCCGATCGTTCTGTACCAGGTTTGAATTTCTGGATGAAGGCTATGGTAGTCGCCGCAACTACCGCAGGAATTCGGGGAGAAGTACCGCCACTCTAAGAGACCACATTCTACGAGTTTAGTTCCCAGGGAAAATGATGTGTGTCGAAATGCGATTATGTCACGATCCTTTTACGACTTGTTCAAAGCTCTTTGCCTTTCGAAAAACTTGGCATGCCTGACTTTTTTCTGTACGGGAACAAATCCCGACTTTTACATTGTCTGAGGAGCACTGCATTGAGTAGCGAGGGAGAATGTCCGTTGCGCGCGTCCGTCGAAAGTAGGTCATTCCGCTCACTTCGCGCGCGGCGCATCCAACTGAGGTCTCGAGATGACATTACAGTACCACCAAGTGTCAGTGGAGCGAATGATATGCATTTGTCCATGTTATCTTCTCTTGGAGCTGAGTGCTGTGGACCAAGCGCAAATCGTATGCACTATTGACAACTGCGACATCTGTCAAGTGTCGCTTGCTGACCCGCCGCACGCGACGGCTGCGGCGTGACCTAGTTTCGACGGACGCGCGCGACGAAGCGCATCCGAGTAGCGAGACGACGTGTCATACGATCGACCCCGCCCCACCCGCTGGTTGTCGCCCGTCGACCAACGGCAAAACGTGAACTATGAATGCGGCCACTCCGCAACCGTTCCTGACTTTCCTTCATGATCGTGCTGATGTGGTCTTTCTCATGATATGCCATCTTTGCGTCCTTTAGCAGCATAAACTTAAAAATACCTCTGTGAAAAGATGAAATATCTCTCGTAATTTCTGGCCGAAAGGGTTGTAATAGAGATAGATGGCCCGTTAGGGAAAGCACTCCGAGAAAGGCGATGAGTATTTTGCCAATGATAACACCAGTTGCGGTCTGAAAGACATTATAACATTTTCTGATGTGAAAAAATACTGTGACGATTACGAGTACGTATTTGGCCTCTACGATAAACAGCGAGAATTACAACTACAGGCCACTTGGCATTATCCCAATCTAGAAAGGCGAACTTATATTAGACATGATTTTTGTTAGATTTTATACATAAAGGCAGTCAACTTTCTAAAAGTGACATCATGTAGGAGTTTCGTTTCATCCATAATAAGAAACCCTTGTAGTCGGTTGAGCCCATCTCCATCAACCGCTTCATATGCTGGTGAAAGTGCAGTTGAAAGGGCTAGTGCGCTGTACCCAGCGTCTACATATAACGCAGTATCCGGTGTGTTGAGAAGGATGGGGCCTGTTACGCGGGTCTATACTGGTCCCTAGAAACGATTCTGAATAAGGGAAATAAAATTCAAATTTAAAAGTCTTGGGACATTCACAAATTCCGTCAAAGGGATGCGCCTCTTTAGCATCATTGGTTCAGCTCTTGGAATGCGCCCCGCATTCGCCTTCCATTCAGAATAGTAATGGCGTAATTAGTGCGTATGTGGCGTGTACAATGACTTCCTGTGGCCAGCCGATGTGCAAATCAGTGCTCTTAACCTCGCAGACGAGTATTGTACCAAGTAACCGACCCCGAAGGGTGGAAGGCTCAGTCGGCCCAACATATATCGACGCGGAATTGAAAGCTGAGAACATGCGTGGGTTATTGTGCGCTACTTGTCACTACATCACTAAAGTTGGAATTGAAGGGATTCGACCAGGAGTATATCATTTTCCTGAGGAAGCGCAAGCGAGTGTAGGAAAATCATGCCCTTTCCAACCATATTCTCAGATTCATACTTTTCCTCTAGTCTCTCAGCAATTCTTATGCTAACCATTCGCTTTGGTACTTAGTACTCACCGTAAAACAGTTCCCACGAGGGTTTCGAAATGATGACATGCAGAATACTGTCACTTCTCCCAACCCCGATGCCGAGAACGCCAGCCGGAAAGCTATGATCCACACCTGGAAAAGGTTGTTCACTGCGTGTTGGCACATAAGACGGATGGACTAGAACGTCCTGAGTAGGGTATGATTCCAAACAAAAAACAAAGTATTATAGGAAGTGCACCTCAGGATCTCCAAGAAGACGGAAATCTGTCAGAGCATTTAGTTTAGAGAACGCGCCACTAGTGAAAATGTGAACGTTGTCGAGTATTGCCATTATGAGGAATATCACCGCTAAAGAAAATCGTAAGGAGAAACAGAGCACCGTTGTTCTAAAGGCAGACAAGCTTACCTAAAATGGCTAAAAGAGCGATAAGAAGCGAAGGTCCATTCATAGCCAACAAAGTCACAACTGCTAGCAATGCAGCACTGCGCCCAAGCATCTTCAAAAGTGAGGATAGGACGAGGATAAAGAACGACTTTTCTGGCGAAATCTCCGGTGTGAGATACATTCATACATTTTTAGAGGAAGTTCATTCGAATCACTACCGTTGGGGATCAAGTGTAGTAGACTTACCGGAAAATCGATACCGTCACCACCACGTTCTTCTGTGATATATCTGAACAGAGTACGTTATCGCCTTTTTGATGTCTTTAACGTCCAAGGATTTCCGACGAAACGATTCTACCGCGATCCAGTGCAGGCAGGAAGAAAACAAATTTTTTTGTTTTTTTAGAACTGAATCGTTGACTAGTGCAACTGCAACAGCTTTTTGCCCACTCATTCTGGCGATTATCCCAAATAGGATTTCATTGCAACATAACGCTTATCTGCTTAAAATCAGTGTGGTTTAAGCTGCTTTCGACATTCGACAAGTGCTTACAATTAGCGTAGTTCTCTACCAGTGACCCTGGTGGCACTTTAGTTGGTGACGTGGGATGTAGAGGAACCGAAGATAATTGATAGAATAGGAAAGGCTGATAGGAGCTGATAAGGAGCCATAGAAGATAAGAGTCGTTGACTACGTTACGCCCTCCCAGTCAACAGCCTAAACTTGATACCTTGGTTATCGTGCGTGCTTAGTGACAAGAACTAATAGCGGTTTATATAAGGCTGCATCCGTTATGTTCTTCAGATAAAGAGGTAAACTTGGCACTTTTGCAAGGAGAGCGGGGTCTTATGCGACCATAAGTGGACGGTAAGTAGGACTGAGAGCAAGTGACAGGGGCTGATAAAGAGCTAGGGAAGGCGAATGTCATTGGGCCTTTAACGACTTTCGTGTATATACAGTGAAACTTTGGCTCTTCGGTAGATGACGTGATGGTGATGGGTTCCTGGTTGCAGGGGCTGACAACAAGTGATAAGGACTGATGAGTGATAGGTTGTAGGAGTCACTGAGTATGTAGCGCCCTCCGCATTTACAGTAGAACAGCACCTTGAATGGTGATTTTCGTTTTTTGGGAAAGATTTTCCTATCTTAGTTGGGCGCTTTGGGTCTACGGAGTAGGAGTTCAGAATTTCCTCGATCACTCGCTTCCCGCAGGCCCCATTTCTTGTGGGGAGAGCCCAGTATTTCTTCTATCAGTGTTCTCATTGCCGCCTGCACCTCTACCGCTTTGAATGCTCTAGAACTATGGGAAAAGAATCCATGAGTTTCCGGTCAAACACACGCATGGATAAACCCACACTCACACGCACGCACCAACAGACCAATGGACTCACTTAGCGAATTATTCATAGTAGGATGCTCCTCTCAGCTCATGTGGGGTGGGAGATAATTCCAAACTGCAGCGAAGAAATCTAAGATTTTTGGAGATCTCACTCATAGAGCTGCCAAACAATTTTAAATGATAAGATTTCCAAAGAACTAACTTATGTTCAATGAAACTGATCTGATTGCTTGCTACCAGTACTAGAAAGGTGTGTGTAAAGCGTAGTAAAAGAAGACTCAGAGAATTTCTTGGCGGCTCAAATGGCATTTCTGATTGGGTTAGCGGGGGGTTTTATCCTGAAAACCTCACCTCACGTAGGAATTGGCCGAGTTGCTTATTTTCGCTGACTTCATTGGTCTGTTCCAACAGAATCCTTCAGCATAGAAGTTGGAGTTCATCTTAGCTGCCCTGCAGTGAGTATCCAAAAAAACCGAGGAGCATTCGTGCCCTGCAATACCGAAATCACTGATCCTTCAAAGGACTAGGGATTTAGACGGTCTTTCAAATGACAGGACATCTGGGACACGCATCTATTCATTTGGCTGGATGTCTAGAAATGGATAAGATGACTTGTTTCATTATAGTTCCAAAAAAAGTAGAAGGGTTGATGGCCAGAGACAAGGGATTTTTCATATCTCCTGGAGAAAGCTCCCGCGATCGTCTCTTGGCTCAGATGAGCCTTTCTTTCGGGACTTTCCCTTTCCGCCAAATCTCCACTGCGGGCTCAGGAGGCCCAAGGGAGGGGGTTCTAGTGGCTGGTGCAGTTTTCACGGGATTTGCGTATCAGTTGGACTGGGTTCTTTTGTTAAGGCTAAAGTAGAAGATGCTCAAAGAGATCAAAGATAGTCAGAAGGATTGAAATCTTACAGTTTTTCACAAAGTTTTCACTACAGATACCAATAGATAGACTGTCGTTGTACACAACAGTACCATGTTTGATAAGAAGTTGTCCCTGATGGAATATACTCATTTGAGCCATGAAAATTAGTACTACGTAGCCATAACCAAACCCTGAAAGATCCTCAACTTCTCACTCAGAAACACCGAGTTTTTTAGATTATTTATCGGAAGTTTGTTTATGTTTTCTTATCGGTACAATTTCCACTCTGGATCAATAGTACCGATGCACTATACTCGGTCGAGCCGTGCAGAGTTCTCATCTTGGAGCTCGCACAGGTTTTGCGACAAAAAAATTGGGTGTGTTTAATGCTCCTTTCCCCGAGTCCCCCAAAACTACTAGGCGTTCAATCTCATTTTCAAGGCACGCTCAGTATTCGACTTCGGTGTGGGATTCGAACCCGTGACAATGCTCTGTGATAGCGCGTTATTTGCCCCTACACTAGCTCCGCCCAAATGTGTACATAATACTGAACAATTCTGATTATGACAAATCTAATGTATGTAGGGAACCGTACCTCTGCATACACGACCATACAAATGAAACACATTTACCAATCCTCTTTGTGTACATTGTGAAACAAATAAAACAAGAAATAGGGTGGGATGTACGAATAGCACAAGTATGATCACATACGCCACAATAAATGCTACTGAAAGTACAGAATAGAATTCTAGAATTCCTACTTTCATATATGAATTAACATTGGTATATGCCAACTTACATCCTCCATTTATAACTGCTTCAACAGGTAATATCCACATCTCGTTCATTAGTGGAAGTAAACAAAGGATAGAAAAGATGTCTATGGCAGTTCGTACATATGATTCTTTTTCTAGAACAAATCCTTTTTTTCTACTCTACCATGCAAGAATGGTTCTGGAGAAGGTTAATTACAATATGTCTACACAGTCACAAGACTCTGAGGCATCATGACAGCACAGGATGCCGTTACGTCTTGAGTTCTTAGTTTTAAAGAAGGTTTTGAATACCGGTGAGAAAGAATCGGGAATTGAAACTTCGCAGGAGCCAAGGTGTACCTACACCATGTGAATATAAGAATGCTCCGTGAGCTCACAGTAACCTCATGGACAGATTTTCGGAGGTCATGGTCGACGTGAGAAGAGGCGCCTCGCGAAGAGGTGCTGTCGAGTCCGGAGAACGTCCGTTGCGCGCGTCCGTCCAAAGTAGGTCACCCCGCCCACTTCGCGCGCGGCGCACCCCAACTGAGGTCTTGACATAACATTACGGTACCACTAAGGGTCAGTGGAGCGATAATTTGCATTTGTCCATGTTGTCTTCCCTTTGGCTGACTGCATGGAGCAAACGCATGCTCACAGATAAGTGCGACGTTTCTCAAAGATCGCGGGTTGAAGCAGACGATGCGACGGCTGCGGCGTGATCTAGTTTTGACCGACGCACGCACCGAAGCACACCCATCGAGTCCGAGCTTTCCAATCGTCTCATAACCCCTTCATTGAGGCAGCGCTTGTAGAGAGATCGGTCAGCATTCCCAGTTGAATGTTGACCGATCTGCCCACAGCAGCCTTGTTGTTTTGTGCAATTACTTTTTGAAGCTAATGCAAGTTGGTGTTTTTACCCTTACACGAGAGCTATGAGGAATGAACCGATACATAACTGGTGCTATTTTTGCGCTAAATAGAAGATCTTCGAATGCTCCAGCTACTTGTACATCCTCCGATCTAGAGGTAGTTTCGAGGACAGCAAAAACATCTGGACCCGTTACCGTCCTTCAATTACGACTTCCTTCTTAATTAATGCCTGTGGGACGTGGCTCCTACGCAAACAGGATGAACACGCAGCGTGTGCAAAAAAGATCATGCTCGAAGTTTTCCATTACATGAGCTGCGAAGAGGAATCCACAGTTTCGAGTTTGGTCGAAAAACAAACATGAGGAACGATGGGCTTTGGGGAGACAGGGATTTGAAGGTACGACAGTTATTTGCATGTCCATCGAAACGATCGAAGAGTAGTCGATTTTCAATTAACACTCAGACTAGAAAACGAGTTTCGCAATTGGGAATGGAATTCTGAACGCAATTTTTTTTCAAAAGCAGCTTAAGTCACACTCACGTAGCCTTTTTATTTTTCGTATCGCTCGCCTCGTTGCTATCTGAAAAGGTTTTTCAATATTCTCAAACTCTGAGGAAAAAGCTGTGGCGATGTCCATCTATTGACAGCGACCGCGACTTGAAAGCAATGAGTGCAATAGCGCGATCTTATGATAGACTGAGTGCAAGCCCGTTGACATGCCGCTAAATGGCTGCTTTCATAGTCCGCCGGCCGGCGCGCCGGCGGAAGCAGTGCTAGCGGGGAGGAGGGAGGCAGACAGATAGGCAAACAGTCCA
>UZAF01021511.1:0-12954 GCA_900617895.1 Haemonchus placei
AGATTAAGTTTCGGACCCTACCTTGGCAAACTGACCAAAATATAAGATCCCAATAAGGCTTTTGTATAAAAATTCAATCGCATGTGTATAGTATACAGTGTATTTGGCTGCTAGACAGTTTCAGAAGAAGATAAAACGGGTAAAGAACATTGAATTCAGGACGCACGCATGGCTGAGCATCAACACATTCAAATGAAAGTTTGACATGGCGCGCAACGAGACAACTAGCTAAGTGTAGCTGTGCGCTGTGGGCGGATCGAGTCTATTGTTGCACATTCTCTGTTGATAAATGATGAGCTATGAAAAACCAGATAATTTTTCTCTCAACCGATGGAAACAGAATCAGTGGAGACTTGAGCAATGGCTCACGCGTAGTGGACTGATTTAGCCAGGAAATAAAAGTACTGGATTGGAGTCCATCGTGTCATCTCGGATCCGGAAGTTCACGGTGGTAACTTCCTTACCCAGTGGATGGTAGTATGTGTAAAAGCGTACCCTGAGCAAGTTTCTGGCCTTCAATCCCATCAAGTTCGGGAGTAAATCGAAGTGAATCGAGGACATTTTACAGGACTTTATACCTGTTCTTTGCACAGATTTAGATGCTACATGCTAAAAACCGACCTTTTGCCAGAAATAAGGGCAGGGATTTTGCTTAAAAGTGACCTACTACTTGTTATTCTGATGAAATTGAAACTGAACTTTTTGACTCTCGCAAATCCCAATTCAGGATGCTCCTGAGCATCCGATCCCATCAGGCTAGAAAGCTTGGTTGTTCAGAACAAGGATTGACATGGGATTTGATTCATGGACGGTAGTTTTAGATTCGTTTAAAAAAGTGGCCGTCTTACACCACCCCATCGGCGCTCCTTTTACAACATGCTCATCATACAACACTGATGAATAGCTGGAGCCCTGTCATCTTATCAACATTAAATTTGTCAATTTTTAGTACAGCCGATGTAAATAATTAGTATGAAGAAAAAGAAAAAGTTAAACTTCCTACAGAGTATTTACTCACGGACTTTTTTTTTTTGAAACTGGAAGCATAGGTTCGAATCACCCTCCCCCGACTTTTGAAGCTTACTTTCCGAGCCCTCTCCACTATGGAGACGACCAACTATATAGTTCCTCTGCAAAAGGGCTTTTAATGTGCATGTTAGTTAAGCGACCGTGGCGAGTGATAGTCAAGCCGTGCAGGATGATTTGAAAATAAAGATGAAGCAACTTGTGGTAATTACAACATGAACATGTCTGTCTACGAGAGTTGGTAATTCGAATTACTAGCGGGTCATCTAGACTCGCTTGCTCTCTTCAATATTCTAGAATAGATATAGATGTGTCGTAGATGGGCAGGGTAAATGATTGGGAACTGACAACTAGGGATAGCCGCCATTAATTATCAGTACTGATAAACTATGTCTAGTAAACAACATGCATTATCATTGCCGAATAGGGTAATGCACCAGCGCTTGAACTGTTCCTATTCTGTTCGATAATCGTAGAAATCAACAATCGAACTATATTTTCAGGGAAATTGAATCGCTGTTCAAAAACACCACAGTCACAAAAAACAACAACCCATAGGGATCAACAATGAACCAGTAGCTCTACCTCTACTGATGACCCCTGTTAGGGAAACTCATGACTCGACAGGTCTTCTGGTACCAGAGTCTTTCGGCGTTGATCCATCCCATCTTGGGATACGATCCGCATTTAATTTCCGTTCAGAATCTAGTGGCTTTTTGAATGTGTGTGGTCTATACAGTAATTCACGGCAATGACTTGTACAGGGGCCAGCCGATGTATAAGTCAGCGCTCTAACACAACTGGACGAGGGGAAACTTCCGTTTGGAAATGCATCCGGACGAGTGGGAACGTCCGTTTTTCCGTCGAAACTAAGTCACCACGGGTGCGCTTCATTTCGTGTCTCCGTCGAATTCTTCACCGTTCATCAACCGTTTGGTCCACATTATACTAGTCAAAGTGTCCGCCATTGAAGCCAGATCCTCAAACAACTCACACATGTTTTTCCTATCACATCTGGGTACTTGAGCTATCCTGGAACAGAGTCAAAAATTTCCATCCGGTCAACGCTCGCTGCTGATTAAAATACAGAAAAATCGATTTAAACTGAGCAAAGCTCAGTTAAGTTAGACTTTGGAACAACTTTGGAAATTTTGGATTATATTTACCTTATAATTTCTTTATCCCAGTCCGCACATCGTTGTTTTCATAGTGCATGTGAATTGCCAGGTTATATCAAAATATGAGGTCAACAGGCGTACATAGAGGAACATATCGGTACGAAGTAAATAGCGGGCGGAAATGGTGCAGTGGCAAGTGGCGCACTATCACACACGCATGGCCACGTGGTCGATTTCAAAATCGTTATCCGCCTAGGCCAACCAAGTCCTCCATTCTTCGAGGTCGGTTAATTGGTGCTAGACTCGTCTGGGAGGACAGGAGCACTGGCATGTACATCGGCTGGCCCCCGCAGGTCACTGTATAGTCCGCATATGCATTCAATTACCCCGCTACGATTCTGAATGGAAGTCGAATGCGGGGGCACATTCCTCAGCGGCGGCTGATCGACCGCAAAAGGATTTATCCTTTTCAAGATAAACAGTAGAGAGTATATTGGGAATGAACTTTGTTCCTAAAGTGATAGCTTAGTAACAAACGATTTGTTTATGTTTATATAACGTAGTTTGGGCATAAATAATATGTAGGCTGTTAGTCAGCAAATTTCTGAGAAGAAGCTATTCCAATATTTATTTTCAAAAATCAATTCAAATAGGATGATTGAGCAGGAACTGTTGAATGGCGTAGCACATCTGAGGAGCTTTCTGTCGTGGTGCCTTGTGACCCGCACCTCGTACTAAAATACGGTAAATGAAACTTCTCAGTGGAGACTTCTTTCAAATCAAACCGCATGAAGCAGTTGGACAGTAGGATAAGTACCTGTGATAAAGGTAAGCCCTTCATATACCGTTTTGAATCCAGCGATTTGACGGTCGAACCTCCATGGGGCTCTGTCGAGTGTTTGCTGAACAACATACTGTTCGGAAGAGGTAGCTTACGATGGAGGTGGATGCATCGCAAGAGCGAATGGGGCTATCCTAAGTAGAGCTAATGGAACAGTGCTTTCGGCTCGACCTCAGTCTCAGACCACTTAAACTTCACCGGATCCATCTGCCAAGGGGGAATTTGACGTTTTTTTGCTCTAATTTTATGGGCTACTTTGCATACGGAAACCTCTAGGGATTCGGATGAGGACCTTAAGAAGGGCGCATCTCAAACAGTGCTTTATAGACGGAGCCCTCGTCTTCCTCTGTTCAAGCCAGGTGTAACGAGAATGACAACTTACTTTCAATCCAAGTTGATCGGCAAATTTTTGACCCATCATGAAGTTGCAAGCCATATCTGTGTCTCCGTAGTAGAGGAGTACTCGGACATTTGCGGCGACGATCTTCTTGATGAATGGCGTCATATCTCCGTACTGTCTCTTATAAGCGTTAGTGACTTGGATACTGAAACGAAACATTATGCCTCATGACACGACCCAAAAAAAANAAAAAAAACAAATTTACCTGCAAATCTTCCATTTAGGTAAGTTGCTCGGAATGTTAAGGGCTTGTCGAACCTCACCATAATTCATGTATGTAACCATATTTGTGTTGTTTTCGCATAGGAAATGGTGTCTGGACTCCTCAGCCTAGAGGAAGACCGTTTTCAACGTAGGTTCGAATGAACCACAATTCACTAACCCTCACGAAGCTCATAAGGTCCCTCGTCTTCTCCTTGGACAGAACAAAGGGTTCGTATTGGGTCGCGACTTCTAAGAAAGAATTCAAACGGAGGTCACCCACATAATCTACAAGTAATGAAGCGTACCTTGAAGCATGTGGGACGTCCTGTCGCTGTTGTTTGTCGGTTTTGAGTCGCAGTTTCCGAACAAGTCAAAGGGATCCAGCCCACCGCTCCAGATGGAATGGTAGATGTCTTCTAACATAGTGGCACAATGACCGGCGACCTGAAGTTCAAATCACTCTTGCAAATGAAATGGAACTACGCCTGTGCAAAAAGCTTGCTCGGCCCGAATGCAAGACAGTCTATCGCCTGAGGTTGTTCTTTAAGGAAGCAAATCAGTTCCTCTTAAGAAAGTAAAATATCATGCGACAAATTTATACAATTGAAATGACAACTGTTTTAGATTGTCCCTGAAACATACTCAAACATTTGTGATTTTTACTTCCTAAGCTGTGCGAACGAGAATTTAACCTAAACTGGGAAAGAACAACGTCCCGAAGGTCTAGTACCTGAGTAAGATCGCAGGAGTCGATGAAGCCTCCGCAACAATCCCTTTGAACTGTACTCCATGTCTTTTCATCGACGATTCCATGGCCGTAGGCGTATCGAATGGAAGTGTCGATGTTTAACTTTTCGTGTACCCAACCATTCCCAAGTGCGATTCCCTTTAAAGTAACATTTGCAGCCATGTGCCAGATTCAGGGTGTTACTTAAGCTCAGACTTACCTTTAGGTTGATGGGGAACTCCTTTTGGCCAACAAGGATTCTTTCAGCCAATGTTGGTACATACACACCTCCATATGATTCCCCCATGATGAAAGTAGCGTGATGTCGGAATTGAGGAAAAGTCTGTGATTTTGAATTGGATTCGCCTTCAAAAAAATTGAACCCTTATTTTAAGACTACCTGGAAGAATTGCTTGACAGCTTCGTAGTTCTCAAGTGAAGTCTGATCATCATTGGTGGTGATGTTCTCATCGGTGGAATAGGAGTATCCGACTCCCGCAGGGGATTCGATATACACCACTGAAGCCATCTGAAATCCGTACTTTTTTTATAGGAAAAAAACTAAGACCTTCCTAAGGTTATAAAAGTACCTACTTTATTCCAAGAATATGGGTTCCTCCTGAGGCTTTTACCGTCGAAATTCACTAAGTACGGTCCCGTGTCCTTGAGAAGACCTCCCAAAGAGGAACATCCTGGACCACCATTGAACCAGAAGATCAGGGGGTCTTTATCCGGCTCATTCTGAGATTCAACGAGCCTAAAATCGTTACCATTAAGTTTTGCAGTTTAGATCGAACTGTTATTTCGGGAACTTTCACCATATGGGAGAAAACTCACCAGTAGTGAAGTACATGAGTGTCGGAGACTTGGAAGAACCCGGAATAATGCTTGAAATTGAGTTCGAATCCAACTCCTGGCAATTGTTTGATCTCTTTTGCTAGGCACAAGGCAAAAAGGAAAATGAGCTCCGCCAAAAACATCACGGTCGACTGAATAGACCTGGGATGTGAGACCCGATGTCGGGCGGAGGCGGAGCTTCACCAAGGAGTGGTTGGTGCTCTTCAGCGGGTGGTCCTAGTCGCGAGTGCATCGAAAACCTTAGCTTAGCATGGCCTGTAAACACGGGGCAAGTAGCAGCAGTTATTTGTAGTTGTCCTGCCATACTACTTGGAAGTTAGTGGCGTGTATTGAGGGATGAGTTGATATGTTGTGATATCTGCTTCCCCATTTCTTGTGTTGAAAACCCTACTTTGTAGCAGGTTTTTATGGATGTTCCCTAACCATCACATTCAGAAGCCTGAAACATCTCTGGAAAAGGTCGACCTCACCGGCATATTAATGGAGTAGGGATGCAATCGGCAATACATGGTGTACGATATAAGCAGGAGGATAGTTCTAAACGTGGAGGCTGTGTCGCTGTGGATGTAGCGTGTATTTCGCTGCTACCACTGGGATGATAACGCCCCAGACCAAGCAACAAGCCTTCCACCATTCCAGGATCGACTGATCCTTGTTCTGAAGGATAAACCACATCTGTATTTTAATTATTTCCTCGAATTCAAAGCGTCGCATTATGATCCTCAGCTGTCTATTACAAGAACGTACGTGGGACACTTCTGAAAAATCTGGTGCTACTCGTATGGGCTGGCGATCAAGGCCACAGTCAACATCCATATCTCAGAGCCACTGTGAGTTGAAAATGGGTGGAAAGATTATGTAGAACACACTTGAAACTCACTAGACTTTGATTTTTTCTTGCTTATTTATTTGTTTACTTATTCGAATGGCGACATTCGGTACAATTCATCATCTAAGCCCAAGCTAGCCACCGTTTGTTGTGTATCCCAACGTCGAGGTGCTGCTTGAGGCGGATAACGGAAAAGAAAAGGAGCTCGAATGATTCTCCAAGATTTAAGTAAGAACGACCACTTGGAACGATGTAATTTCAACCAACAAAATTAATGAGTTGTACTGGTCTACTTCTAAGATGGATGTCAGCTTGCTGTTTGTACTGGGTGAAATACTAGTAAGTTTTCTAATAGGGCGGAGGTGGCACAGTGGCAAGTGACGCACTATCAAACACGCAAGGTCCAGTAATCGGATCAAGGATCGAGGCTAGGCAGGGCAAGGAAGTCCTCAATCATCAGTATCAGACGGTACCTTATTCGTCTGAGAGGATCAGCTGACAGCGCAAGTCATTGTAAATGCCACATACTCATTAATAACCTGTGAGCGGAGTCTGGTCCTGCCACCAACCATATATGTTCCAATCCTGCCCCCCCCCCTACTTCTACGAAGTTTCAACACTCTAGAATCACGGGGACAGGAGTTATGAACTCCGGTGGAACACACCCACCGACGCACACACACACACAAACACACAACCACATAAATTAGCTAATTATATAGAGTAGGATCGAGAATTCCAGGTTATCGGTGACAAAGGCGAGTGGTAGAACCACTCACCTTTGTCACCCTACTCATCCCGACTTATCAAATGAAACATACTGAACAGTCAAACTACATAAATACCGAAGGGTTAGGATTTTGATCAGTAGGTGGCTCTTGCTCTCTTACAATTAGGCCCCTTACCTTCTCTTATCAGTTATCGTCGTTTACTGTCACCGAGTACCTACGATCCCGCCTTATTCTACATCACACTATTAAAATGCTCAAGTTCCACTGTTAATGCGAAAAGCTGTAGTCCTACCAAGTTTCAACTCTTTGGGTTCACAGGAAAAGGAGTTATGAATATCGGTCAATCATTTATTTCGTGCAAACCACAACCAAGAGTCCACAACTTGTCGCCTGTACTCCCACCAAATTCCAACATTTTGATCCCCATAAAGAGGAGTCGAAAAACTCTCACGCACGCCCCGCCTGGTGGCGAAGTCTGGTCCTGCTACCTGCTATAAGCGTTCCCATCACGCCGTCTGTACTCGTACCAAATTTCAGCGCTTTAGGTCCACTGGAATAAGAGTTATGAATTTCAAAGTCAAACGCACACACTGACACACACACACACACACACACACACACACAAACAAACAAACACACCGAGAAACCAATAGATACACTTAGCGAATTATATATAGTAGGATAATCGAAAGGGTGGGATCGGCCAAAAAGGGAATAAAGTTGCCTATTTGAGGAATACCATTCAACTGTTTGTAAATGTCATTAGCAGAAATACAAAAGCTGTTAGATAACAAGTAATCGGTAAAATGAAGCAAGTCGTTAATCTTATGGTATCTGTAGTTATTTTTGATTTTTGTACTGTTTGTATAGAAAACATGGAACCCTGTGGAGATTATCATTGATTTGCTAACATTTTTGAGGCAGATATTTAAAAGTTCCGATATATTACTTATATACAAATTGTGATTTGAGTTTGTAAACATATCGGCAAAGTCGGCAATTTATAGTTTATGATTATCATGGGTAATGGAGCTGAGCTCATGACTAATATCATTACTACTTATATACCAATATGTTTTTATAGTTCTGTTTCTGCTCTGTACTACAGTAATGTATATAACGTGTTTCATCAGAAACTCAAAGATAATGTGTAATTCTTGAACTGAAGGTTTGATACTACTGTTATGAGCACCCGTTATGAAACTGAAATTGATGGGAAGTTTATGTAGCTTCGAAAGTGCATAAATAATTGATAAATCCGCCACTGGAATTAATTGGAGTTTATTACGGATGCAAAGAAATTCGCCTTTCAATACCAATGAGTACTTATTATTACACTGCATGAATTTATACGTATTATTAGTTCTCATCTTTTCGGTATATGTTTTCTTCAGCGCGTTATACATAATTCAAATTTCTTTCATTATGATGCTCAAATAAAAATTTTCACAAATTATACCGTAATTATTTCCCGCTTTATCCGGTGGACTGAAGACATATAATACTTATTACTATACTGTTCAACTACATTACGAGGAGATCATTCTCCCATACTACCTATGGCAGATTTAGTCAGCAGTGGTTTAACTTCTTTATGATAGCAAGAGTATAAATGCTTTTCATGTAGGCCTATCTGATATGATTTTGATTTGTGGTTATTTTCAAAGAACGAATTAACTTTGAACATAGTTGAGTTTATTGTTTCTCTGATCTCTTCACGAGGTTTGTAAACAAGCTTCATTAGGCTGACGTTTCGGCGAAATCGCATTCTCCAGGGCCTGATAGGATCATAACAATCTGTGACTACCCGACCAAACGTCTCCACCAACTCACCGAAGTTCGAGACCCCAGGACATGCAAGTGATCGAAAGGAGAGGCACCAACCGTAGCTTCGTGGAATCTTCGAAACCACCCAGCAAGTGATGGTACCAACCGTCCAGTGTCGGCTGGGGCAAATCTCCATTAAAAGTCACTGCGGGAAGGCCGATCTTATATAAGGTCGCAGCTCCCGCGTGATTGCGAGACATTCCTTCCTACGACTCATTTTTGGATCAGTGATTTGTATCCAAAATGCCTCGAGGGTTTTGCGTGCGCACTATTCCGACTCCTATGCTACGAATTCTACGGTAACCTCAATGACGCCTTCATTATGCTTTCCGTGACTCCCTAAGGCAGTAGACTCCTTGAATCGTCTCATACCACCTATGTGCTCCTTAACCCTCACGTGGAGTGGTCTCGCTGTCTCGGCCAATACATATAATCATCACCACAATCACGGCAAGTAATTTTGTAGACCACTCCAGACAATCACCTTCTCTTCCAGCTGGATAGACCACACAGTTTGAGGTTGTACAGAGACGTTCGTATAGCCTGTTCCGAACTAGGCGCTTCTTTAGATTTGGTACGTTTACAACAGCAACTAAATTTCCCAAACCCGACCTCTTTAGGCACTTTCTGATGGAAGCACTGACCTCATCAGAAATGAATAGTAGTACAAAAGGAATCTTTCCTCCCATTCAAGTACTACCATGTCTGAGGATCAAACCGCCAGCAGAAGCTTTACGTGTAGTTGAAAAATTGTAGTAGCCGCTCGACCAGGCTATATCGTGTGCCATTTTAAGCGACTCTTTTCCTCTTTTCCGATCCTCTCCCGTGCAAACCTTCTTTGCAGTGCGGAACATATTCCTAACAACCGCTCGTTTTACATAAAAAGGATGAGCTGAGTGATAATGGACAATGATATTCTTGTTGCTGGATTTCTATACAATCTTATCGCTTTGTAACCTCAATTGAACGTTCAAGAAAGGATGCCAATTTCTGGTCGGTTTCTCCTGTGTTAATGTGATGTCTCCGATTGTGAGTTAGTAAACCAAATACACATCTGCTTCTTCCTGTTTTGCACAGACACAGAATCATCGATATACCTGCAGTAAAGTAAGGGCAGGTATTCCAGTACAGGCGCTTCGATCTTGATCATAAATGGTATAGCCAAAACTGGTGCCAATCGCTGTCCCATAGCTAAACCTCTGTGCGGAATACCTCCCTGACCACTTGAAAACGTTGCAACTGAGGCACTCTCATCAGTTGGGATATAGAAAATCCTCGCATAGCAATATCGTTCTGGTGCTCACTAAGAAGCTCAAATATGGCGTCTATAGCAGACCCATTGCTAGCATTTGTGTAGAGGCCTTCTACATTAAAGGATTCCATAACGCACGAACCACTGAGGTGCAGTGCGCCAAGGCGATCCAATAACATTTGGGTGTTTGTGAGGTGGGAAGGTATGAACTTGAGGAGCTGCACCAAAATGGTATTAAGGAACCAAACAATCCTGTCAGTAGGACCACCCACGCAGCTTATGATAGGACGGACTTTCACGGATGTTGGGTTGATTGAAGCTAAGTCATCTGCATCCAAAAACCTGTGTGTCTTTATGTGCAGATACAGCACTGGGCAAGAAGGCGACTCAAATTTGAGCCGTGTTATCAAGGTTGAACTCAATCCTGCTGACCATGCCACTGAAATCCACATCCGGTTAAGGCTACGAAACTGCGTTTGGAATTCCTTAGAAGAAGCTGGGCGGTAAAGAGAAGTGTCCCAAATGGAGTTCTATGATTTCACAATCAAGTTGTTTGGAAAACACTACAAACTCTCCTCCTTTGTCATTGACAGATAAACTTATAGCTCGAGACTTTACGAGATCTCGGGGTTCCTTAATACCACGTGCTTGCTCCCGCGAAACGTTAGAGAGAGTGTTTTGCTTAATGAACCCACTCAGCAACTTGAAAACATGGTATCCATGTGAATGTTTTTTACTTCACGTTTGTGATGCCATAGTCCAATCTATATTTTGTTTCTTTTTCCAACTTGGATCTTAGTTCTCTTTCTCATATGAGACTTAAGTACCCTTTTATATCTTGGTCAAATTTTTTGTTCGCATATTTTTAGCAGCACTGGTATGACAATCACAATTACCTCTAATCACCTTGTCCACTTTTCTCTTGCCAAGGCTAATTGCACATTCTAGCTGACAACGTATTATTATAGATACATACATATGATTCTTATTGGCGTAATTCGCTTGTTCGCTCACAATTACTTAACAAAATATTCCTCGCGGATCGTGAGTTAAAGATTGAAAGGTATTTCAGTGAATAGCACACTGCTGAGTGTGATAACTATATTATGGGATTTCTCATCTTTTTTTATCTATGTTGGTGTTGTTATATTGAAAACAGATAGGTAACAAAATACCAAAAACCTAGATTTATGTTTATTGATTTGAGAAAGTCCGAAGATAGAGAGAGTTTAATTAGTTTGCCAATTTCTTCCTTACGCAGGCTTTTAAGCAGTCTATAGTATGAATTGGTTTGAGAAACTTGTCTCTATTCAGCAGTTCATCCAAAACCTCTACATAGTTTAATTTTTCCTCTTCGTTCTGTTACTGCGTATTCCTCCATTATTTCTTTCCCTTATTAATTTTGAGTGTAACAGAGGGATTTATTCTTTTCCATTAATGGGCTAACATTATTACTCATGTTACCATAACCTTCAATGATATCGTTCAATCCAAACGGGTAATGAGTCATCAGGAGTTTAACCCAAAACGGCTCCTTTTCTAATAGAGTTGTTTCATCAGTGGACTCCATAGAATCCAATATTACTACCGATATCCCTTTGTCACATTGGAAAAAGTGATTGTAAAATGGTGTATTTAGTTTATGGCTATATATGTTATCAATATGTTCCCCTATCCTCGTTTTTACTTTTCTTGCGGTCATTCCTACTGTATTCCACATCCAATACAGTCAAGCAACAGACTACATTAGACGTATTGCAACTTGTGTTCACTTTTTTATACGTGTTAAGGCCCAGACCCGTCACATGATCGGTGTGATGTGATTATCGCTATTAGTAAAGCCACAAACTTTTTATGTCTTTTTACAGATGCATCCTTGATTTTGTTACTAAATTGATTTAATTCATAATGATTAGCCTCAGCCCCTACCTTTTGGAAAGTTATTTTTTGTTGTTTTTTTGTAGTAATTAGAAGCATATTGAGCATTTCTCGGCCTAACATCTAAGCGCGCGAGCGTTTCGACCCACAAGCAGGAAGGGATCTTTTCGTAGGTTTGGCAGGGGTGGTGGTAGAGGGTGGCTCTCTCTGCATGTTCCAAATGGAACGAATAGCGCTGGGGGCGCCAAAAGTTTAGCCCTCCTGCCATTTTTGACTTGCACAACCCCAACTGCGCTAATCCCTATTTTGAATGAGAGGTTTGTCCCTCTCGTGTAGATCATCGTATGAGTATAGGTATGGGATAATGATTGCACGCAAAAACTAGCAAAACAATTAGAAAAACAAAAAAACGTTGTGCAAAACTGGTAAGAAATTCTTTGCTTTTTGTAAGCTGTCAGTCATCAAATATCACTAAGATGATGCAATTTTTTAATTAGTTCAAATAGGTTGATTGAGCAAGAATTGTTGGATGGCATAGTACATCTGAGGGGCTTTCCATTTTGGTGCAAAGTGACCTGCTCCTCGTACTGAAATACGGTAACTGAAACCTCTGAGTGGAGTCTTCATTCGAAGCAAATCGGCATAAGCCGTTGGGCAGCAGAATAAGTACCTGTAATAAAGGTGAGTCCTTTGAATAGCGTCTTGAAACCGGCAATTTGACGGTCGTACTTCCATGGAGTTTTGCCGAGTGTCCGCTGAACAACATTCTGTTCGTAAACGGTAGCCTTACGATGGGGGTGGATGCAGTACAGGAACAAGTAGGGCTAGTGGAACGATGTTTCAGGCTCGACCTCTGTCGAACCTCCACTCCCTCAGACAACTTAACTTTTACTAAATTCATCTGTCAAAATGAATTCGACTTTGTTGGTTTTTGTAGATTATTATTATTATTCCTAGTTACAATATTCTTGTGCCGTGCGAGGTTGTTAGGTGGAACTTTTATTAATCAACGGCCTAACGTTTCGACGTTCTCGTCGTCTTCAGAGGCCTAAAGCAATTCGAGACATTTGCACAGTATCCAAAAAGCGCACTACCCCATGGCGAATATGACAGCGAATTCAAAACCCATAATTTGAAACATAACTCACCAAGGTTCCACCGCTCAAGCGGAATAAATCCGCTGTCGCCACAAGCGACTGTCAGTAGCGAATGAGACTTATTGGCTGTCTCCCTTATACTTGTGATACTTGTGATAAGGAAGAC
>UZAF01021515.1:0-12941 GCA_900617895.1 Haemonchus placei
CGGCGCAATGTCTGCAATACAGACAACACATTGAAATTAACGGAGTTTCTAAAATAAAAAAACATTTGCATGCAATAATCTACCCAAAATATGTTAAAACCAGTTGCTCACGCACGCATGCTAACGCGTGCACCTTATATCACTATCGCTTACCTACAATTTATTAGAGTACCAACAATAGTGTCGGTTGACTTCCCATTTCATAACTGTTTCCTCAACGCGCTCACGTGATATTCACATCCACATCGTGCCTACGTGACTTTCGGAAGGACAGACAGACAGAAAAACAGACAAACGGACGTTTGCCGTTTATATATAGTAAGGATCTTCAAGAAACTTACGAGAATAGTTGAAGAAAGCTATCGTGAAAAATTCATAACAAATAAACAATAGAAATAACAAACATAAAATAGAAATAACAGCCGAAAACTAGCTCCTGTACGAGGCGGTCGACCAGCTGACCATTCCTGGCAACTTGCCAATCAGCGTATTGATTTTTCACCAACTTCGCTCCAGTGCGAATGTGGTGAAGGACAACTTGAACACGTAGTCAGCCTAGCGAGGGGCGGAGGCCTCCCGTCCCCCACTGTTCCTGGCCTATTGTGCCCTATCAGCCGTTTTCCGACCTAATTCCTGCACAAATGTTATCAGAGGGGGCTTAGAATTCTAACCATGTACATATCTTCGAAACCATTTATTCGTTAACAATGCCTTTAAGGGAGGTCACCCCTCAGGCGAGTGGTGGATGGGCAAGAAAGGTGCGAAGTAATTACAATTGGACACAAATACCGATCCCCCAATCAGTTTCCGAAGATGAATGACACGTCGGCTGGTCTCATCAAGTGATGCGATAACAGGTCAATGCACCACTTCGAGCGCTATGGCCCACGACAAAAAAGGATTTCGACACATGTTGCCTTCTACAGCATGTCTTCCGAAACCCATCTGTCTCCAAGCATTGCGCTAACTTTCCGATCAACACCCTCTTGAGCAATTTGCAAGATCTGCGCTATTAATCTGCATTCCTGACGTTCTACACTTCCATAATCGATAACGGCCAGTCATCGGCTTCGCCGGCACTCGCAGTACTTACGATTACTCCTTGGTTGCTTTCATAGTCCGCCGGCCGAGGCAGTGCTAGGGGGGAGAAGGGAGGCAGAGGGAGAAGGGTGGCAGACAGTTGGTCAGCCCCTTCGAAGGGCTGTAAACAACGAGAGACAAGATCAAAAACCATTTGTACGAGCCCCTGGTTGTTTGATTTTTGATATTGTCTCTCGTTATTTACAGCCCTTCGAAGGGGCTCGCCGACTGTCTGCCTCCCCCTAGCACGGCCTCGGCAGGCACGCCGGCCGGCGGACTATGAAAGCAGCCATTTGCGCTGAACAAATTCATTGTAGATAAGATCCATCTTGGAATACATTACCGCCTGTTCAATTGCAACTACTTCATTTCCGTTGAACTAAAATCTTAAGGCACCCAACCATAAAAACTATGACTAATAATAATTGAGTGCCATAAGCTTCAATGAGATGTCGATTTAGGACATATTGTTCATTGCTTTCCCATTCTTCTTTTTGCCAATGAATCAATTAGTTAGAAGTGAATTAACCGATGACTCAGTTTTCTACCACAAATATTTCAGGTATTACATCAGCAAAAGTGTATCCTACAAAAGGTAACCATAGCTGTGAAACCAGCAGGATTAGCACGAAGCAAGAAAATGTCAGCCTCGTCTGTGGCAAGTAATATTGTGGAGGATGTGCTCGATTTTGAGGTGAACAATGTAGTTGGTGAAGGTATTTCTGGCAACAGAAACGAAATTCAGTCCGGCACTCGGCTCTTACAGTAATCCGACACGTGATAAAACACAAACTCCCACCGTCACATATACGACCCGTCGAAAAGGGGCCTTGGGCAAGGACACGGGAGTGGCTGGTGACAAGCCAGGGGGTTAGTGTAAGAGCCGAGAGCCTGAGTGAAGCTTCGTTCTGTTTTGTGGCATAGCATCGAAGCATGACATGTAATCAGGTGCAAACATCACTTTGAATCAGATTCTAGCTTGGGAATACAGAATGATATGGACGTATTCCATAACCAAAGTAATCGTTGACTACTCTCTATGACCATTTCCACTGTGCCCACTGTAAGCAAAACTCGTCATTTACTTTATCTTTCCATTCGAGTGCTCAGAGTCAAACTCACAATCGCTCCCTGGTCTCCAGACTTACAGAATTGCGTAATGACGGTCGCTTTTGTGACGTGACTTTGATAGCCAAGGTAAACTATAGAAATTGGCGGTTCAGTGAACTCGAATAATGGGCTTTTCAGGAATCCCGTATCAACGCACATCAAGTCGTACTTGCTGCATACTCGGACTATTTCAAAACCTTGTTGAGTGAAATGGAAAATCAGCAGGGTACGTGTGGGCCTACAGTCTAATCATGTTTTGCTTCTAAATATCAGCTCTGCATCAATTCACTTATAGAAGTAGAAATGATCGACATCGAAGGGGCAGCGCTTGATGCTCTGATTGATTTTTGCTATTCTGGTAAGATACAGATCAGCGGCGTAAATGTTCCGAGCATCCTCCACGCTGCTTGTCTGCTTCACATGGACGAAATTAAGGTTCTCTACATTCAAGGTCTCGGTAAATAGCGATAATTTTTGCTACATAATGAAAACGTAGGAGGCCTGTTGTGAGTTCTTAAGAAGCAGTTACAAACATCAAATTGCCTGGAAGTTCGAGAATGTGCCGTTAATCACTGTTGTCGAGAGCTTGTTCGTTGTGCTGATGACTATATCTTAGAGAATTTCCAGGTAGGCAGTTTCTGCTTTTAGGCTCGTCGATTACAAACACTTTGTTTCCTATCTTTCAGGACATTGTTGGCACTGAAGAGTTCCATCATCTTCCAATAAATCGATTAGTTCAGCTCTTGTCTATTGATGAACTCGCTGTAACTCTTGAAGAGCAGGTACTGTGTCAGTTTCAATAAAACTTCGGGCCCGTTTTTGGGTAGTTTTTTGCGTATTTTTATTTTTCAAATATGTTACAAGCAAGTATGACTCTAGGTTTTCCGTGCTTTACTTCAATGGGTTGAGTTCGACTAATCATCTCGGAAGCAATTGCTCCCAAAGGTAAAAGCCTGGAGCTTCTTCAGATGCTAACATTTATTCAACGATTGCAGCTACTGGAGCACGCGCGATATTTACTCTGTCGGCCGGAGTTTCTTGTCAATACAGAAGTAAAAATGCCCTTGTGATGGCAGACCCCACCTGCCACAACCTTGTTGACAAAGCAAAGGTTAGAAGCTTTCGCTAGAAGACTACTCTTGACAAATTTGTTTGCTAGAATTGTCAGGAGCCGATATTCCTTGGATTCTCAACTGTTTTCGAAAGGCTCAAGTTCTAGAATGACCTAATTCTTCAATTTTCTACCCTCGAATGTTCGAATACAAAAGGGAGGCGCGCTCGAGCGTGTGGAATGGCTGCTGGAGTAATCTATGTTGGTATGAGGCTCAACAAAATTTTCTTGATTTTTTGTTCCATTTCACGGAGGCAAAACTTTAACCGAGTTTTCCTCGCTTTACCGGCTTCCGTATTGGCTTTTTCTTGCTATACACTTCTATAGGAAGTTGATGCTCTTAGTTTCATTATTTCTATTATCTTGATTTAAATGTATGTACAACTCCAGTGGGTGGGTTATGCGAGGAAAGTGTCGAGTGCGTGGATCCTGAAGGTGCTAATCCTGTATGGCACTACGTTGCTCCCTTGAACCAGGAAAGGTACAACTTTTTCTAATACGTGCCTACCATCTCGAAAAGTTCTCAAGTCCCTAGGTGTGTTACCGGCTGTTCAGTTGCTGTGGTCGCCAGGTTCATTTATGCGGTATGTGTCCGTGATGGCAACAATGTCATTGAGAGGTACTGCGTTTTTTGACTGAAAAGCAGAGCAGCTTTAACTAAAGCTGTTTTCCTGTAGTATTACCTTTTAATCAGTCCTAAATCAGTGGGAGTCCGCTATTTCAGTGGAAGTAGGGTCAGTCAAAGATCTGCTTTCAATGAAAAACACAGAAATAAACGAAAACTAATTCGTTTTTCTAGGACTGCATTTTCAAAAAGACGTGTGGGCGCTTTTTGGAGCGTACTCTCCTAAAGTTTGAGTCCGTCGCTCGAATAGAATGGTTTCCTGTTTCCTTCAAGCCATTCGCATAGCCATGTGAGATAGGAAGGATTTTTTTCTCGTTGCATCTCTTCAGATATAATCCTGCGACTGACCAGTGGATGTCTGACTTCGCTCCTTGTCCCACTCGTCGAACTTGTCTAGGTGTAGCAGCTCTTGACGATCATCTTTATGCAATTGGCGGTGTCCTTGATACCCACGGTGATCAGGGCTTAGACATTGTTGAGCGATAAGGGCAGGCTTCATCGACTCTCGCATACACTGAATTCAGCAATGTCGCTATAGCTACGACATTCGGCGAAATGAATGGACCTCTGTGGCACCTATGGGTTCATGCCGAGCCTTCCCGCTGTCTCCGTATTAGATGGTTGCCTCTACGCAGTGGGAGGGTACATTGGAGAAACCGCTCTACATAAATACCGTAGAGAGGTGGGTCAATTTCAATCTGGTGACACTGTATTGCTTCTAAGAGAGTTTCTTAGCATTCAACAACTTTAATTACTTCTGTGAAACAATTATAGAAAGAACCAAAAATCATGGTTGTCTCGTACGCTAATTTGAAGCAGCTATGTCGATCAGCACTTTGGGTGGTTAATGTTTCGATAAGTTATATTTCACTGGAGTAGGAAACGGACTCATAATCCGCCAGAACCCTTCGAAATGAACACACTAAGCACATAGTTCGAGGCATGTAGGAGTACTATACCTCCTTGATATTCGGAATCAGGAGAGTAGAGTTTTTCCTATGCATGAGCAAGGATACTTAAGGGACCGTTTATGAAAGCTGATTTTTTGTACTTACAATGGTCCCGCACCATTTTTTTCCTTTCGAGGTCTCCTCGGGATGGATTATGAACATATTAAAGCGCATTAGAAACAGCCATCAAAATAACCTTTCATGTTTCAGGTTCGACCCACGGGTCGGTAGATGGGAAGAGGTTTGTCCCATGTCAACCCCTCGATATTGCCATTATTCCGCAGTGCTCCATGGCGAACTATATGTAGCAGGTGGAACCAAAGAAGATTCAGAGAGGCTGAGCTCTGCTGAGAAGTACGATCTCCGAAATGATAAGTGGGTTTCAGTGGCTGATACGAGCTGTAGCCGAGATGGTGTAAGTCAGCTGTATTCACTATACCACTTCATCCATTTTTTCTTTGATGAAGAGTTGTGTCATTTACAGTTAGGACTGGCTGCAGTCAATGGAAAGTTATATGCCATTGGTGGGATTAATAGTAGTTCAGCTGAAGTTTTTGATCCTGAGAGGAACCAGTGGAAACACCACAGTAACATGAACTGCAAGTTAGTTGGTGTCCTTGACCGTACGCTCATTTTTACGCTTCCCTCCTCAATGCGAACTCTTTTAGACGGATCTATCCCGGTGTTGTTGTTCTACAGAAGCCATAGGAATCAAAACAAAAACAAAAAAAATCTTATCGAAGATCGCAGCATGTTGTTCCTATCTTCACATTCCTTATTTCCTCGGAAATCGATTACCATTCATATAACCGAGGCCTTCGGAATCGGTAACATTTTTGAAATGCTTTACTTTGAATGATTATTTTTTTCTGAAGATTAAAATAAATTTTATTTAGTATTTCTGTGGCTGATCTGTACTTCTGCCTCTTCCGTTCAGCACGTTTAATTTTTTAACTTTTTTCCAATTTTTAAACTTTCACATTGGTCGATGTGAACATTTTCTAAAGTGAGGATCTGGAGAATATACTAGGAGGGATGCAGAAATTCGGGCCTTCAGACAAATTACAAAACTTATCAAGGAAGGGTCACAGCATTAGTTAAGCATAGATTAGTATTGTCTGTGGGCGTTTTCACATTGATGATAATGAAGGTCTCTTCAGAACCTTTATCCCTTCACAATGAAGACCCTCAACCAAATTTTGCAAGCCCGGATATTGGAAGAGGGCGAAAGCGTGTTGCCTGTGAAGCATAAGTACATAGGTGTGGGAGAATCAAGAGGGTTTTTCTTACTGTCAAAAAATATTGAAGCTCCATTTATGCATTGTAACGAAGCGGGTTTTTCTGGCACGGACTCAACCCGAGAGAGTTACTACGGAAGTTGAATCCAGTCGATGCACTTCTTGCATGCCGAGCTCTTCATACACCATTGCCCATTTAAGTCAGCTCACATTTTGATTACAAATTCTCCTTAGAAGTAGTGTAGCCGTTAAGATCGAGCCAACTTCTTTGCCCTCCAGCGCTCTTACCTCTAGTTACTAAGCAGTGAAGGGATCCATATTGTCATGCCCTAAACCTCGGTATAGGTTTATATGAGCTTCGATGGATATAGCTTGGCCTAGGCGAACCTGTTACTCCAACCGACTACTGTAATGTTGGTGAATGGTAGAAATATTAACATGAACATTTGTTTGTCACGGCAGCTTCTTGCATGGCCTTATTAAAGGCACAGTTCACGATAATTTTGGGTAGTCCAGATTATGATGAAAAATGAAGGACAAGATCGAAAATAGTGCGATGAAGGTGGAGAAGCTGCGTGAATCGGTTTTTCCAAAATGAAAATGCTCTGAAAAAAGTGTTAAAAAGGGGTTGGACGAGAATGAGTTCAGAAAAATGAAGAAGAGTGGGGCGTTTGGACGAGCTATACAGTGTGTCTCACTGCGTGCGTGTGGGTCCTGGTGAGAACAAAAGAGAATGGTAAGCAAAAATTCATTCACTTACAAGCATAAGTAAACAAAAAACCCTAGTAACAGCAAAAGTAGCTCACCTTTTTCAGCCTCTAGAAGTAGGAAATTAAATGAGGGATCGCGGCAGCAAGAAGAATAGCAAAGGNGGGAAGGCCATTGACGTCCCCGCCCATTGAATTATCGTTAACCGTGCCTTCAAGGCTGAACTGTGACTGCGATGCTGAGTGGCAACCGTAGGCGTGCCACGGACCTTCCAACCAAGCTTACTAAATCGCGATCGTAAATTAATTCTCCTGATGTGGAATCCATGTTCGTGCTTTATGGTGAAGTAAAGAACAGCTGTATCCAACGCAATGTACTCCATGAATGGAAGTATTTGAAATAAGTGTGGCTCTTACATACATTACGTCGGGATTCGCCTTTTGACTTCTGCGATTACATAGTCCATTTTGCATCCTTCACTACCAGTAAGTCCCTTGAGATTTCGCAAGGCCTGACTAACATCTCAATCTGGCACCCTTCCGTGCTGATTTGCTACCTTGGTGATCTATTCATACATACAAATTTTTATGGGCCAGTTATCGGTTTCAAGAGTCGCGGAACTATCAGCGTTCGTTTCATTTCAGGCGCGGTCCCCTATTTTTGTTGAAGTTGGGTGTTACAACGGTATCGGTTAGCGAGATAGCTGGATTAAGTGAAAATGCTTTCCCTCCCATCCCAAGTAGACTTCGATGTGAATAATTATTAAGCTTATTTGAAATTCTCCTCTTTCGTAATGGTATTACTAAGTTGTTAATCTATCGATAAACAATTGTTCTACACTACCCTCTTATCAGCATTTTGTATCATTTAGATACAGTTTTTACATAAATTTCACCATTCAAGGCATCCGAAAATCCTAAGGCTGAATTACCATGCACGACAAATGGTTGCTGAAAGAATATACGTCAGTACGACGAAGTTGGATAATCCAACAGTGAAGCATATTCGTCTTCTTCCTCCGTTTTTACAGATTAAGAGCCTTCCATTATTATAATTCAAGGATTTCTGAATTCTGTCTGATAAGATATTTCGTTGAAGATTACGCCTTTTGCCTCTGCAGGGAAGGAATAGGGAAGAGATACAAAGGTGTAGAAGGGCATAGGGTGTGGTGAAAAAAAGCAGTCTAATTCTTTTTTCTCACCCTGAGATTTCAGTATTGCCTTAGTACCTACTTATTGCCCTCAGGAGTTCCTCCAAATGTGTAATATGTAAATTTTCAGTAAATTCATCAAGCAGGAAAGTTAAATGCCTCGACCCTCAGTAGCCAGTCCTCATGGTTTGTCGTTGCTCCTTTGAACAAAAACAGGTATAAAATATCCTAGCGTGGATTTATAGGCTTCAAGAATGTATGACTACATATGTAGGACTTGTGCCCACATTGCTGCTCACCACGGATTCTTATACGCTTTCTGCCGTCTCAAGACATTTTCGAACAGCTTCGAGAGTTACAGTAAACTTTTTCAAAATTGAAGACAATTAAAAAAAAGACTTCAGATTACAATTTAACTAGCATGTCTTAATTCATAATTCGAGCATTCAATCGGAAATGTGGTCCCACAAAGGTATTCCTCCAAAGATGTCTAAAATCAGCATGACGGTTCGCTTTTGCTATATTTGTATTTTTTTTATTTTTTCTCTTTGCTATATTTGCCGAGATTTGCTCGATGGATCATGAACCGTTCTTCACCGTCTGCTCTGACAAATTTTTGAGTCATTTTCGTGATTTCGAGATTTTGACCCTCACTTAAGTGGGAGAAATTCGTTGAGCCATATGAAACACAAATCCATGAATCAGGAGAATGTTTATTCGATACTGTTCCTTAGATATAATCCTACTACTGATAAATGGTTGTGTGAGTCTATTACCCTCCTGCCATTCGGTGTTCACCTGGTGTAGCTGCTATTGGCCACCATCTTTATTGCACACAACAATGGTTAGTCCTTCGCTGAAAGATGTTGAATGCTAAGGGCAGGGCTATGGGCTTTGTATACATTGAATTCGCTGTATCGCTGTAGCTATGAGGTTCGGCGAAATGAATGGATCACTATGGCACCAATGGGTTCAATTCGTTATGAACTTTCTGTCTCCGTGCTAAATGGCTCTCGACCCTCGTACTACGGTAGATGGCACGACGTTCTTCCTATGTCAGCACCTCAGTATTCTCATGGTTCTTCTTCCCTTTCTGGTGAATTGTATGTAGGATGGGATGTTACATAGAGAATCAGGGAAATCAGGGAAAAGACGATCGATCTAAGCTCTGCTGAAAAATACGATCCCCAAACTAATAAATGGACTTCAGTAGCTGCCATGAGAAAAGGACGAGCTGTAATGAGCCACTTTTATTCCCTCCTTATTGTTATTTATTTGAAATGGTGTCGTTTTCAGTTGGGCTGGCTGCAGTCAATGGGAAGTTGTATGCTATTGATGGGATGAATGGTTCGCTAGTACATAGTTCAGTTGAAGTCTTTGATCCTAAGACGAACCAGTAGAAACACCACAGTAACATGAACTGCAAGTTAGTTTGGGTCCTTGGAAATACGCTCATTTTACAAGCTTTACTCGTCAATACAAACTCTTTTAGACGTCCTTCTCCTGGTGTGACTGTTCTACAGAAGCCACAGAAATCAAGAAAGTAGAAAACTCTTTTCAAAGGTTGCAGCATCTTGTTTTTGTCCTCACATACCTTAGTTCCTCGGAAATCGACCACTATTCATCTTACCGAAGCTCGAGAATCATGGATATTTTTGAAATTTTTTATTTTGAATGGTTATTTTTTGGGAGATTAAAATCTTCAGAGGCTGGCCTGAGTCCTTTGAGGGGTTTTTCGATGGAAATTTTTTACCTTTCATTTCGATCGATGTGAACATTTCTAAAGTAAGGATCTGATGCATGTACAAAGAGAGATGCGGAGATTCAGGCTCTTTCAGACAAAATGCTCACCTCATCAATGTACGTTCGCAGCATTAATGAATAAAGTGACACTGTCCGCGGACGTTCTCCCCCTTTATCAAAATGAAGGGCTCTTCAAAATTTTTATCCCCTTCACAATTGAGACTCTCCATCAAATTTCGCAGGAATGGAATCGAAATAAGAAGGAAGCATGTTGCCTGTGAAGCGAAAGTACGGGTGGGAGTATCATAGAGTTTTCCTTGTAGTAAAAAAAAACTTACATTGTAACGAAGCGGTTCTGGTACGGGCTCCAACCCAACAGAAGGTGAATCCAGCCGACTGTAGTTCTTACACTCTGAGCTCTTCAAATGCGTATGTTTAACCGCGTGAATCAGCTCCAATCCAAACTACAGCTTTTCCATACAAGTAAAAATGTGGTTGTTAGGATCAACCTAGGTTTTTTTGCCTACAAGCGCTCGCACCTCGTAATAGTCTGCAGTGAAGGGATCCGTGTTTTCATGAATTACAACTCGGTGGCAAGGAACTTTGGCATCTGACTCTCCTGACCGAACCTACCAAATTATGCGATATAGGGGCTAAGGACAGCTCATTGCATAGCCTAAATAACGATCAATTGTGACTGCGGTGCTAAAGGGCAACCAAAAGTGTGCCACCTACGTATCTTCCTGTCGAGGCTTACTCAACCACGATCCACTTGCATCTGGATACGAATAGTGTGAGGTGGTAAACCCCAATGTTACCTGTCGAAGGTGCACCGTTGTGCTTGCGTTCGTTGGTGTTCAACGACGGTGTACCCTGATAGAAGAACTTCAACACCCATGAGTCTCCCTCTCTTACAATTTATAATGTGTGACCCAGCCGTTGCCAAAGAACTTTCCCAATCAGACGTCCCCTAGGAATCCTTTCTGACATTTCGAGTTGCTTTCATTTTCTTAAATTCATTAAATTAATCTTTTGTTTCCAAAACAGGGTAATCTTCGCATCCCAATCAGACGTCCCCTAGGAATCCTTTCTGACATTTCGAGTTGTTTTCATTTTCTTAAATTCATTAAATTAATCTTTTGTTTCCAAAACAGGGTAATCTTCGCAGGTCGACATAGAGCTCACTAAAGAGCTTTTTTTGAATGCGAGAATGAGGATTCAAACTAAAAGCTCAGACAAATTACAAAAAACCGCGTGTGCACATTGACTGAACTGGGGGGTGAGTTGGTTTTGTAGTGTTTCATCCTGTGTAGGTCACAGACTTATATTACCGAAGACCAGACCCGTCCGACTGCCGGCCAGACTCTTACGGGAAGATGCAAGCTGGCAAGCGGGAGCTCGGCTGTCGGCAGGGCACGGCAGATTATCGTTCAATTCACATACGAATCAATTGCAAGTAATAAAATGAAATCGGTCACACAACGTGCGTAAAGCTTATCCTAAACTTTCTCTCCTAATTTTACGAATCATTCCCTATTTATTCTCCCCGTCTTGAATGTAATTTTGAAACATTCATCAAGATGATATTACCGTTTCTACATGGGATGTGATTTTCGAGTGATCTACGCAGATGAGGTTGCATACAAGGGTTTTCAAAGGTGTTTCGTGCTGAGAGGGTTTGCCTTAAGAGCCGAAAGCGAGTACTGCATATTCTCCATCTACACTTTCGTTGGCCTTTATTCGTGCATGTGAAAAGGTACACGCGCCTTGAGATCTCGAACATCTTATGTCTACCTTTTCTCAGCAAGGGTGTCATAAACTAACAAGAAAGTCGCTTCTCACTTCTTCAGCTTAGGAGATTTCAGGGTCTAGTTCACAGTTGTTTATAGGATGATACAAGCCGTCAGGTCCTACACCATGAAAAGTAAAGCAAGCGTCAAGTGAGGAACATTAATTCCACGAACGACCAGGACAATGGCAATCGAGACTACTACCGCCACAAGTTCACGATTTCCCCATCCTTGATCTTTGGACCCAACTTTTGTTAGATCAGTTGGATAGCTTGATGAGGAGGATCCCAAATGCTTGGGAAGAGCAGAGATCCGGTGCCAGTTGCACCGTTTCCTGTTTTATAAAGGACCTGACCCTGTGCCAAATGTAGATGTCAAAGTGCGGATATTGTCAGATGGGGTGCTTAACGTGTTAAACCAATATAAGCGACATCAGGACAACAATTTGACATTCCAGCAACGCCAATGGTTTAGATAAATACGCGAGTTAAGATCAAACGGCACAAGATGAGCGAGAGCGATACGAGATAAGCGATAAGGGAGGAGAGTTTGTCGTTATGTCACAGTCCTTGGATCGTGCCATAACAGAAATTCACCTGCAGGATAAAACCACATACCGTCTTGCAACAGCTCGAAATTCTCATCACAATGCAAGCGTCTCAACCAAGCTGGATGACAGAAGGCAAATCTGCAGGTCTTGATGAGAAGTTCCTTCGTAGAATCAAGCTCGATTTTCCAAGTTGTCCTGTATTTCACAGCTTGTTGAAAACTCAGAAACTTGCACCTAGCGAGTTACGGTCAAAGTCCGCGGACACTTTGAAAATAAGACCTATTATCAGTTGCGATAGTATTTCGTGGTTTTTAAACTGTATTGTAAGTCAATTGTTGACCGAGGCCCCCTCACACCTGAACAACACGAACCAATTCCTTGAAAAACAGCGGAACTTGCACCTCGATTTGAGTTGCGTAAGAGACGTCACCTCGCTTAAAGGCACTATTCACAAAAAAGTTAGGGTACCCTTTTTTGACGGGAATTGATAGAACTACTCTAGAATAAAGCGATAACAACGGGTGAAAATGTAGTTGGGAGGGGCCACGCGGCGGCGCGACACTTTCCTCGTCTGGCGCTCTCCCCAGCGAGATAGTAGTGAACCTGAGTCTGGGAAGGAATGGTGAGGTTGTACTGATGTGTTTCGAAATTTAGAACAAACTAACTCTTGACACATGTTGATATGTTTGCATATGATGAATACTCTTCTTCTGAGCCGATAAAACCTATTTTTTAAGGAGGGGAGGGCCTCCGGGGTGGGTGAGATGGTTATCTCTTGCAAAAAGCTGGGATGAGATAAAAGTTGAACGTCCAATTGGCTCACCCACCCCGGAGCCCCTCCCCTTCCTAAAATTAGGTGAAAAATACACAGTTATAACACAAAAAA
>UZAF01021516.1:0-12937 GCA_900617895.1 Haemonchus placei
AGCTTCCCGAATTTCCTAAGTATCAAATGGGCTCTTTTTGGGGTCTGCAGAACTCTCAATGTGATAGTCAGAGGATTAAAAGCCCAGCGTTGGTAGGTTTCTTCTCAAAGATACGCCATGTACTCGACTCTGACTGAAAATATCATAATGTCAGAACTATAAAAGGCGATTGTGTTGGCTCCGATAGTCTATAAACTTTTTGCTGCATCTCTTGGACCCCATATCATGCTTATATGCACATGAATTTTTTCTGAGAATGGGTAAAACAGCTGGAATGGCCTAACACCTTGACTGACAGTGAGCCTTTCAGCCTTCCTCTCTTCTCTGATCCCCCTGATCGTTCTCCTTTTTCACTCGTTAGAACCTTTTCTCCATTTTTCTTTGTTTTATACTATGCTGTATATGGCCGCTACACCCCTGATTTCCCGGTATTTAAACCATCTGCAAAAGATTTCTGCCGGGCAATCAGAACGTCTATCGCTTTGGACTCGACTCGAAGCTCAGTGTTCGTTCATTAGCACCCTCTCTAAGCGGCGAGATGCGTGGATGGGAGGAGATAATTAGAATTATCCGATACGTCTTCTCAATATCAGACACAATTCCTCAACTGGACATATCCATTCAGAAATCCTTAGTCTCATGGCTGCATATTCAGATGTGACATAGCTCGTCTGCAGAATAGCCGCTCTATCCTCGGCCAGGGAAGGCCATTCCGGACTAGCGCCCTCCCGGTCCCACTTTTTGGCTACTATGTGATCAAAACTTAAGGTTCTTCCCTCACGTTTCCTAGTCTCCCCTTCTCGAACAGCTTGCTAAAACATATTGACCTTCATCTTACGTTCGTGGGGAAAGCTCCAATAGGTAGTATCTGAACCGCCATTGAATTCATTTAGGTACTCCTTCTATGTTGTCACTGAGGAAAGGTCAATCCGCCGTAGTTGTCCAGTCCACCGTTGAGAGTCCAGTTGAAAGTCCAGAAACTGTTATGGCATGCCTTAGCATCGATTTTTCGACGGTAAGGCATGTCGAAGCATCTGCGGTGCACTTGCAGCTGCTCCGCCCACAAGCGCGATCGACCCTCCCACTTTCTTGTCGATCCTTCTTTCTGCGCCCATTCAATACAGCTGTAAATATCAGTCGTGCAATTGCTAAAGCAGTATTCCTAAGAAGCTGTTTGTGTTAACCCTTTGCAGGATCTATTCTTTTGCACAATCGGCCCCTTTCCACATCGTCTTTTGCCTTCTGTCGCACCTTGCTTTCACTTTCTTGCCCATGCTCTGTCACCTCTTCCTCGAGTGTCTGAAAAAGGCAATTCTAAGACGTGCTATTTTTGTACCGATCAACCAAATTGGCATTCCACTGCATACATTTATGCCTTTTATGTCCTATAGAGTAATTGCCAGCGTCTGCTCTGCACAGGCGTTTAATTACCATGAGAGCATATTGAATTAACTAAGCGCGTTAATTAGGCTGGGGCACGTAATTCATAATTTCGACCCCCTATGATAACTGACAGTTCAGACATGGCGTAGATTTACTTCCAAAGATCCCGAGCTATCCTAAGACCTAGTATTCTCTGTGAATGCCGACAGCATTTCTGGAATGAACGATCAACACCTAGCGCTTTATCCGCTTAATCCTTCTTTTATCTCGCGCTTTCAGGAATGAAATGAAATAACGTTCAATGAGGTTTCTCGAGACGTTTCAATAGAAGGAGGGGGTTTGTTTACATCTCATGGTCCTAGCGTCGAAAAAACATTAGAATGTGTAAATAGTCTATACATTGATTTATAAGAGGCAGCCGTTCCACAAACTAATCAACATCGGTGTTTTTACCACCCATACTAATGTGGTAGGAATTAGTTGACCTCAGAGAACAGAGTGGGTAGGGATGGCACCAAACTTGAGGAATCGTTTCCCGGCCACGGATCCCAAAACGGCGTCGTTTGTTTCTTTCTACCGGCTCTTCCTCCCTCCTGAAAGGCAATGGCTCACTGCTGTAAACAGCTCGGAAGAATTTACAGATCTCAGATTTTTTAAAATCTGTTGAAACTTTAGAAAAGCACTGCTTTTTCACTCACCTTATTCCCCCGATTTTTAATTTTTCCAAGTGTTTTTGTTTGATTATATGGAATGAATTTTCCAGGACGAACTCTGGATTCTCATAGTCAGTTTATTTTCAGACCCGAAGGACACTTAAAAAGTCCTTCCGGGAATGCTCCGCTCAACCGAAAACCTCAAGGTGTTAACAGCTGAGTTATCATAATCAATCATAATCATATTATTGACAGCTCTCGAAATATTCCGCCAGAGAAGAAGTAGCGCTGAAAAGTTTGGAAGGGGCGGGACTCAAAATGACATCTGTCGACTCAGCCGTCTTTCGGGTAACCTTCGCAATCCGCCCTCAGATCAATCTTTGTCGCCGATAGAACGTATCACCACGGTCAAACGCAACCTCGTACACACAAACACTCACGAACATCCTACACTCAGTCATCTGTCCATTCGTTATGTTCGTCGTCACCATGTGGTTGGAGGCATCGATTGGATAACGTTGGGCAGCACAGCAGGCCAGCCAGCCAGCCTAAGCCGGAACAGCAACAGGTGGGACAACCATGCGTTGGCCTGTTGCTTTTGGTTAGGCCATCATAGCTCTTGTGGTATGGGTAACGGAACTGACGCACAGCATGGTCAGTAGGAGTGGAGTGGTCGAGGATCAGGCGGAAGAGGAGGAGCTCGGGGCGGCGGCAACTCTGGTCACTACGCTGTGCCGCCTCGGATTGTGCCATCACAGCTAGGCTACTCACGCTATAGCTGTCACTCCCTTCTAAATACGCCTAATTTGCTTGCTCCCGCATCTTCATCATCACTTATTGTTGAGCCGTTTATTTCCTTCTTATCCGGATTTCGTCATCCTCTTTACAGATCATCCTTCTTCAACTTCTTTTCCCTTTTCCATCATTGGCTTTCATTCCTTTGGTTTGGCCAGGATTCCTCCACCTTTTTCATTTCAAATTCTATTCCTTTACTTTGGATTCCATGTACTCCTCCTTCATGCTTGCGCCATACACTCGACTTCCGTTCCGGAATGACTTTTGAGGCCGATTTTGGCCTCTACCTGAGCTACGCTCAGTGTAAATTTCCGGACAGTACAGTACGTATGGGTATCGTCCAAATTTCTAGTCCCATCCGAAAACCACGGTATAAATAGATGTATTCAACAGTTAAGATTGTTTTTAGCTGTAATTTACACCTGTCAAAGTCCACGTGCTTATAGCGCCGCCAGCTGTCTCTACTGCTTTTCCATTAAACCATTCGAATGACTCCCATAACAATTCTTTTCACGAAGCTTATCTTTCCTTTAACTCGACGACTTTTTCGCCACTTTACTTCAACGGGTCCATTACCTCTAATGAACCTCTTTGCAAACTGACTGCATTTCAATCTTACCAGTGCCATTTCATTGTTAGGAAAGGTCTATTTGTCATTGCTTTGTTACGAAAAGTTCATATTTGCCCATTAGAATAACTCACAGTATGAGGTAGTGTACATTTTAAGCTTTCTCAGGGGCTTTTCTCCATGATTTCTCTGTCTAGATAATTTTCAAGAAGAATTTTTCCGGACCTTCCTCACATGATTTTTGAAGAACTGCGGAAATATCAAAGTCCTTTTGTTGTCTTCAACCCTGTTCTTTCTTCTCTTACAAACCTATTTGCTTTTTTTTCGATTCTCATCAATTTTGGCTCCTTTCTGTGGTCTGAATCACCTCCTAACTGGGATTAAAGACCAACAAATATTTCCTACAAGTTATTTTTCAGCTACCCTTTGGCCGGCAGCCAATCTGAAGGGAGGGGTGGGGGTTCTGTTGAATTTTATACTTTTTTCACACGATTTCTGTGTATTCTTTCAATTTTGAGTAACATTCCTCCTAATTCCTTAATATTCCCTAGTGATATTCATACCAGGGCTTTTTTGATAGTTTTTTCGTTAGGTAATTGCTGTCAAACACGAAAACTCGAAGTTTCATTTATGTAACCATTGCATTACCTATTTCCTATTGCCATTCATGAAACGGTTTCCGCCCTCTATTATACGAGTATTCACGCCTGTTGACAATAAATCGTAGTGCCGCTGCTTTGTTGATTTGAGTACAAAATCAGTTCAGGTTTTTCTTATCCAATAAATTTCCCCTTTCAATTTTATTCCCTTTCCTCGGGTAACTTAACTGCCCCATTGAGTTTATTTTATGGCTGGCAACGCTGAGAACCCTGGATCCCCATTGAGCTACTGGCAGAAATGTAGAAAATAGAAAAATAAAAATAAAAATATGAAATATCTATAGTGATGACAAAGAAAATCCAGCTACTGCTAAGCAACACCCGGATAGGGCATATAATCTTGAATTCATCGATCATGGACGCATGGCTAGGCCGTTGAGGTCATACTGGTGGATATAAGATGAATAAATAATGAATTAGTTCGTTTCAGAATAGGGATCTGTCTGGGATTGGGGTTCCAAAGAAATTTTTACAGACACTTCTAGGGGCTCTAGGCCAAGGTGGTATTGTTCTAAATTGCCCGTTCCCACGCAATCTGCAATCTCTGGACCGAATTCGGGATCCAGTCCATTTATGTAAACTACGTCTTCGTTTTCACTGAAGTTTGACTTTTTGGAAAGAAAAAAATTGGCGCCCACCCAGGTTCTATTCGGGTAGCTTTTTTCTCCGGGTCGGAACCGCATTCTAATGTCATCATGATTCCCGGAAGGAACTCAAATGCTTGGCTCGAAAGGGCTGAAAAACTGAGGATTCCGTTATTCGATTGCTTTTCTGATCCAAAATCTTCCCTTAAAAGTCGCAAATACCGCTATTTCCGAATATTCTCAATCAATTGGTGTCGCCATGATTGATTTTCTTCTTATTCAGTTTATTTTGAGAAAAATTCAGATTGATTTATTTGTTGGATTCTGGAAATCGTGAGCTCTTAAAGGGCTTTCTCCTCAATCTTCCAATTTGCTGAAAAACTTAAACAACTGTGTTCGGTTGTGTGTATGTGTGTCTGTGTTGCTGCCGTTTTCACCAATTGCTCCCGAACTTTACACCAACGTAATTTCTCCCACAAATGATCAAATGCAAGAGTGCAGGATCTCGAAAAAATCACATAACTGGCAAATCTAATGAGTGTTGTGGCTGAGCAGTAGGTCTAGAAGCCTTCCATAGGGGTTTGTTGTGCTATGACGATGATTTGATTCCTCTATTCCTCCGTCTGTTTATCCGAATGTTGTTTGCGGGATGCTGAGAAGTGTTTCTCACTACGACTTCATTCTATTCTAAGAGCTCGAAAAGCCCTTAGGAGTTGAGCACAACGCCCATGTCAGTGCTCAAGTGGAACGAGGAAATCTAGCAGTATGTAAGGGAAGGAGGAGGAGGAGACGGGGCTGAGGTGTTGGGGAGGGGCTGCTGCTGCTGCTGCCGTTGCTGGCAGCTTCTGCTGCTGCCTACTCGCTGCTGCTCTCTCAACTGTCCGGCTGATGGGCTGGCTGTGTGTGTGTGTGGAATGGAATGGACTCCTTGCCTTCGATTAGCCGCACTTTTTCCGGTGCATAGCTAAACGAAGTGCAGCTTGTCGTCTCATCTAGAATTCTCCTTCTTAGTTGCCTCCTGTCTCTTTCCTGTTTCATGGTTGTCTATCCTTCCCGTCGACATTTTCAGCCGAACGTTGCCTGTTTCCTTCAATGTGCAACTCACTCAGCTCTTAGTCTGTTAGCGAATTCTGACCAAAACGGTATGCTCCGCCACCAGTTTCAAAACCTTCCTGAGTCCGTTTAAACGTCTTCGTCGCTTTCAATAACTTGCATTTTAATGACTTCGGATATCACGTGTTCATTGGAAGTTCCATCTGGCCTATTCATGCGGACCTTTTTTCATAGGTGGTCTGTTTGGTCCAAGACTAGCCTGGATGAAGGACCAACCAGCCCTATATTGTTTGACTCCATCGATTCGTCGTATCATACGCGTCTTCGAAATTGACAGGAATCACGGTTCATGGCGCATCCAATGCTATCCTCATTGCTATTTTTCCTATTTGTTTCTTTGCTACCTGACGTTTTGTTTCCTACAAGGATAACTGTCGTTAACTCTCTTCCATTCGATGCTGTGTAGTCATCAATCCTTGAGCACCTACACTGACAACACCAAATTTCCGGTTTCCGGCTTCCGAATTCCTCAGAATGTTTATCAGCCATCATTAGACACTGTTTACATTGAGATTTTATGCTTACTTCACCTGGTTTTCAGGGCTTGCAAGCAATTACTTTAGCAATTACTCATTCGTTCATAAAGTTAGTGATAAAACAGTTATGTCAAGGCGTATGAATCGTTTCCGAACAAACCAGATTGTAGTTATGGAGAAAATACGAATGCGTTCCGGCATTCACAGACACGATCGCAACCGAGAAGGCAGGAAAGAAAAAAAAGAAGATGAGGAAAGGAGGTAGAAATGAAGTGCATCGGCTCGAGATGATGATAATGATGCATTAGCTTTCCCATCCTCGTGCTCTTGCCCACTCACAGCTCTTTTCCTACCTTTTCGAAACTCTTGCCTTTTATCCAGTTGAAGAGGAGCTTTGGGTCAAAATCCAAATACAAAAGAAGTCACGATTTTTTTAAAATCATATCTTTCTCCATTTCCTCTCTACCATTTCCTTTTCGCTCTTTCTCCTGCAACCCATCTTACTTATCCTTATAATTATCTTTTTTCCCGAAGAATATTCGCGAGTTCCACTCGAAGGAGCTGACCCGCCTTATCATAGAAAGTCCTACTCACTAGATTCCATTGGAAACTGTGGTGGTGTCTAAATTTGTCCGGATAACTATATGGCCCCACATTGACTCATGTATGTAAGCATGCCAGTTNTGATGTCAAACACGAAAACTCGAAGGCTTTCCTCCTTTTTCTTCTCTTGCCCTCACTACATACTTTTGGGACAAATTTTCATTTATGTAACCATTGCATTACCTATTTCCTATTNTGTATGTAAGCATGCCAGTTTTTTTTTCATGAGATGAGGGTCCGACTCTTGTGACCACTTCCTGAAGGTTGAGACTTTGGTGATTCGAGAGATGTTCGATAATTTCCTGGCCCCCGAGGAATTGGTAGCTGTGGCACCTTCCCAGACCTCAAGATTGCCCAAGTAGTACCAAATAGGAATGCTCACTCTGTTGGATCTCAAAAACTGCCCCTAGCCCTACCGCTTACCAGGAAGGAGAAAGGGTGACTATTCCTGTGAACCAGACAACTGCTCTGCTAGACGCTTAGGCTGCTGATGATCTTGAACACATGGAGAGCTGCCCCTCGCCCAATTCCAGGGAGAAAGTCTGACTTCGGGAATTCAGTGGGCTCCTTAATTACACTTCCGAAACTACAAACAGAAACTGCTTCACTCGAAGGGTTTTGAACCACCCCACTTTTTGTAAGCTCTACACTTTTCATCAGTTCATAAAAACACCAGTTTATGTAAACCAATAGCCTCATCATGTTGCACCGAAGTAACGACCACTTTGCTTTCGTTTTACATCCTATAACATCGCCATTAACATCATGAGCCCACCCTCTGTACCAGCTGTTATAGAGATATTAGAGAAAACATTTGTTTTACCACAAAATATTGCATTGTTGAAGAGCTACGGAGGGGAGAGATATTTCGCTGCACCAGGTTAATGTGGATGAGATTCTCATTTGTATACCCAAAGCAATTCCAATAACTCAACCACCAGATGGGTATCTCAAGAAAATGCCTTCAAGATGCTTTCAATCTGCAAGCTGAAAGTTCTTCTCCATCGATGAAATTCAGTGGTGAAACACCTGCATGATTCTACGAGTCTCGCTGACTGAAAAGTTGGACGAAGACGGAACCTAGGGGAAAATCCCAGGACTTTTTTTTAGGCTCCGTTGGGTGGAGGGATTTTGAATGGGATTTTTTCGCGAGCACAACTTTTTCACTTCTTTTTGCTTTTGCTACCATTGATGTCCAATGCAAGTGGGACATGCCCAAAATTAGAGGGTACACTCTGGTTGTGAACATGAACTAACGACTACTGGACTTGACGGTCCTGCAGGCATGTCAACGATTATAGCTTGGACTTTCATGAAAAAGTGCATCGCGATGGGGCATTTCGGGCAATCACAATGGCATCTGCTTCATGTAGCAGTAAAAGTTACAGGGCCATCCTATTGGGCTGATGGCTGGCATGCCGTTGGATTTACAAGGTGGTGAGACCGGTGGTAGGGAAATTTCCGAGAAGGGATATCTCCGAGTACAGCTCGAAATTCCATCACAAGACTAGTAGCATATGAAGGACCATTCGCTGTAAGGGTTCAATGTGGGGTATAGGTCAGGACGTGCCATGGGTTACAGATCAATATTGGTTTTTGACTCCATTGATTGGGTTATCATGTACGCTACCTCTTTTGAGCCTCGACGGAATTAGTTTGCCAAATGTGAGGCGTATTCTAATGTCATGATGAAGCTCTTCGAACAAATACCCTTCCAGCTTGTTAACCAATCAGTCTGACAAACAACACTGAAGCCACACTGCCTAGGAATCCTATTATTATCACAAGCAACCGGCATAGTGTCCGTCAAGTGCAATCATGCTGCTACGGATGAAATAAACTGGCCGGCTCATCGCCATATTTTTCGTATTGTGCTGAGATCTGCGCGATAAATCACGTCAGCTGCTTTCACTGAGGATTTTTCTTGGAGCTTTCCCATCAACGAATTTTAGCCCATTTCCCTACCAAGGTAAAAGATCGGCATCAAAGTTCAAAACATCAAGGAAAGTAGCACGAGGATTGGCTAAAAGGCAAGAATAGGGAAAAAGAGAAAGCACTAGAGTGTAATAAAGTTAATGGTTCGTGATTGTCGAAGAATCGTCAGGAATTGGCTGCTCGAAGTTCCCTTTATGTACTTGAGGCAGGCTCCTTTATGTCGTCGTAACCCGTTTTTCACCAAGTCCTTCGACGTCAGAAACCTTGCGAGTTGAATATTCAACCGAGTTGTTTTATTCCCGTTTCAATCACTGAGATTCCTTTGGCTCCATATAATCAATGCCTGAAAAGAACGAAATTGTAGTGCGGAATCAAATTCCTACCGTATTTCCACAACTACTTCATTCTCAAGTAGACGTAAATTCCCCAAAATAGCATAAATTAGTTGCGCATAGCAATAGGGTGTGATATTGGGTTTGTAAATAGTGGGTCGGTACGGTAGGAAACGCAATCCGTACTGAATCTCGGCTCTTCTGAAACCCGGCGGCTTACTGTAGCGCTCACTACGGTAATGGAACCCTCTGGAACAGTTCGGTACGGTAACAGTTGGATAGAAAATGATGGTCCATACATCCTTTTCTAGACTGTTTTTTTTTTTTGAAAATCGTTGAGTAGAAGGGATTCCCATCGTCTCGAAGGCAGTGAAGAGCTGGGGCACGATCATGAAGTAGACAATTAGCTCGAACAGGTCATTGAATCTTCTCCTAACTGTTCCCATTCTTCCCTTCCAGCTGGGCCCAGTTCAGGAACCTCTTGTCTCGAGAGACTTGTGAACCACTCGTTTCTCTCAGGCACATTATCATGCTGGGAGCAATTTTGACGAAATTGTTTTTTCGTACCCCCTGTTGCGCTTATTCTGTCCATGTGTATGTGTGTATGTTCCAGTGTTTGTCTAGCCTACTCTTACCTCCTGAGATACGATCAATTTCGAGACAATTGCTGAACACAAGTGCACCCTTAGGGTTGGGCCTCTATTGTTTGAAGGCTACAGAAAGAAAAAAAAAAGCATAGCAAAAAACTTCTAGGTGAGATTTTTTTTTAGTATAAGAGAGACAAAGCTGTCATACGATGAACTACTTAGCTACTAGCTGAGCTTCCCAACCTGTTCATGAGCCTTTTAGAAAACCCAAGCTCTCCCCATCTGCATGGCTCAATGGGAGGATTGATTGACGTGTCACTTTGAGGCTTCCTATGATCTTAAAAAGTCTAAAATCAATAAATAAATAGCTGATCCGAATTAATTTCCCCAATTCAATGTCAAGGAAGTTCAACAGCCGTCATCCTTTCAATTGGGCGGGTGTGGTGGGACGGAAAAAGGCGCGGCTGTTGGACCACGCCTGCATGTTAGGCGGCTCCATCGGCATCCTTTAATCTTTTGTCGAAGCCTCAACTTGGAAATCTCTAGCTACCCTCCAGGTTTGGTGAATAGAGGACTTTTTCCTCTATAGGTAACTGGCCAATGATTCCAAACGAGGCGCCATGCATGGCGCACTCCACGATGGATATACTTACAATAGCTCATATTTGTCCAGACGAAAAATCAAACCTAAAAAAGTAGAGATGAGGGAGAATGGATTGAAATTGTGGAGACGATTCTTTACTAACTTGACTGCTTACTAAAAAGGGTTTGATTTGTTGGTCGAAGCCAAAAACATCTAACTCAAGTCTTTTTCAACTCCGTTCAGCTTTTATTTTCTATCTTTTTCTTCAATTTTTTTCGGCTTTGGATTGAAATTTCGAATGTTTGGTATCATCACTAGTTTTACGTCATTTTTTGTTGCTATGATATCGCCATATCTAGCTCTTTCTCCGTAAATATAGGCTAGTAGCATTCGATCTTCGACCTATGAGAGTAAGCACTGATGGATTCGATAGTTTGAAAGATAAAAGCGGCTTCGGCAGGCATCAATCCAAGTTCTATCTAGCCTTAGGTTAGGCTCTTCACCCACGTTCCAGAATCTATGCATCCTCGAGCTGCTGACAAATAACCTCCATTCATCAGCTGCGGGGAAGCTGGTTTTTAGCGGGAGCATTAATGGGTCTATTATTTTTAGCTCTCAACTATGCATTTGATTGATCATAGGTTTCACTAAAGATCAATTCAGAGCAACCCTTCATATTTGGTCACTACTACCTACTACTGGCGCTGATGGGATTCACGGCCTTCTCTCCAGTTTGAAATTTGTTGAGAACAGTGACCTTGTTCCTGGCCGTGTGGGGACCCCTGGCACACACTCTCACACTACCTTTCTTCCTCGACTTCGGATATTCAGCATACCACAAGACTAGACAAATGGCCTTGATTGAACTACAAAGTCATTTTTTGCAACTGCGAGATCGGACGTAGAGACAGGCGCATGGCCCATTCTGTGCTCAGTTTCTAGCATTGAACTTTCTCTAGAAGAGTTAGCAGGAGTTGGCGAGAATGAGGAATAATTGTGTGGCTACACGATACCTATTATCTTCTCTGATAGGAAAAAAACGGTTCAATATGTTGGCTAACAATCAATCTGTCCGGAATGCCAATCGTGCAGGTTTTTCAGATACATCGCATCCTAACGGAAATCCCATTCATTCTCTTGCTTGCTCACGCTGCTCCCTCTAATTCTACAACTCCAGCTCCTAAAATTCGGCTAATTTCTTTACTTATGCTCTCGGATAAGACGAATCAGTGGCTCTGCTACGACATATCCGATTGCTTATTTCTGTTGTCAATTTTTTTAGGCAATTCGCCTGTAATTTCTGTCGCTAAACTGTGAAAAATTCAATTTTCATTTAAAAAACTTTCTTTTTTTTAATTCTATTCAGTAAAAGAACAATCACTGCGCAAGTGGAAAGGAAATTTCTAGAATTTTCAATTTCGATCAAAGGTAGATACATGGCGCAATCTCTCATTTCTTGTCTATTCTTCGCTCTTTCTTGACATACCTACTTTGAGCGCCGTATTCTTGATCATTATTTCCGAATAATCTATCTCTATCGTTTTTTTCTCCGAGATGTTTCGCATAGCAAGCGGTGACCTTCGTCCACCCGATCGATATTCATCTTTTTAACAGGCTGTCAGCCGCGGAATGGCGTCCGTCGCAGCGTGGCTGCCGTTCGCTCGCGCGGCCGCCATCGGATGGGTGCCGATCGCGCGGCAGCCGATGCCGAAAGCGCCTATTGCCTTACAGGTACAACTTTTCCACGTTTTTCATCATCTTCTATGATTTATCGAATTTCCATATCAAATTTGTATTTTTATTTGTGTTTTGTTTGAAATTTAATTTAATCTGTGAAGATGTTGATGTTGGTGACAGTAGGTGTGTTTTTCTACGACAGCCCACATATACAGGATTTGTTTTGATTTGATTTTTTAATTAAATTGCGCTCGTATCCAAACAAGCGATTCCCAGATGCCACCACTGTTTAGACTATGTCGTAGTACTCACTGATTGAATCGATTGCCCTCAAAGTCGGTTTCAAAGGAATATTTTATTTCGTCGAAAGATTCAGAAGTCGAATTTTGAAAGAACTACCATATTATTTTTGAGATCTTGAAGCCATTTTTCGGGGTACTGGGTTCCATCGGCATATTATCATATATTCCGAGGTGGTGGTACTACCTGAGACAACATGGGTACAAACGGAAGCTCGTGTTTTTAGCATGTCGCGAGGGGGGATACTGATAGTAATGTGCATCACCAGCAGTCCTCATGATGACTGTTTCAGTCTCCATTATCACTTCCATTAGTGAGCGTTTATGGCCTCCCAGAAAATATTCCTGATGGGCTTTTCTCACGAGCAAGAACTGGGTCTAATGCCCTAACCAGTGTTCAAAAGAGATCCTCCCACAACCATTCCGCTCGAATGTTCCCTGCTCAAAACATCGCTGGGCACTGAGCAGAAAACAGTTTAGTGGAGGGAGAAAGAAAGAGGAAAGGCAGAAAGGGAGGTGTTGCTAAGTTGCGGTGATTCGGTATGCGCATCAATGGCTAGCCATCAATCACAGAGGGCTGCTATTTCTTGGCTTCTGTCACGACATTGCGCTGGTGCTTCAGAATAATTCCAAGGCAGATTTGTTTCATGCTGCATTCCAGAGATGCACGGTTAGAAAAGAGGTTGGGAG
>UZAF01021517.1:0-12931 GCA_900617895.1 Haemonchus placei
AATAAGTCGGTTTTTGCACCCCAAATATTCTTGTTTATCATCCGTCTCCTAGCGTTGGCTCACATAGCTGAGTTTCTGAATACCAGTATTTCATCCTTATGTTATTTTAATACATAATGTCCTGCCTGAGCTGGAACCGGCGTTCATTTCTTAATCAACTTACTAAGCTACAAAGTTCGAGGAAGTACAAAATGATGTACAAACAAAATACGCTTTTCAATAACTCTTTCGGAAAGAGCTTTATCGGAGCAATGTTGCGTCCCTAGGTAGAGAATTATCATATCCGAGCTTCCCATGCCATACCAAGCGCCAAGCGGCTCCCAACCCCTTCTAGAGAAAGCGGTTTTAGATCACGCCCTCACCTCTAAACTGTCCAAAAGAGCTAAATCAGCTGAATATTTTTGAAACTTGACCGGATTACATCATGAGTAGCATCAGCTACGGTCTATATCGGCTAGCAAGTAAGTAGATGAACCTTCAGTCTGGTCTGGGAGTGTCCCAGAGCTGACTGACATTTTCGTTTATTCTCTAAATCTGATGAAACTTATGAGAAATGTCAGTATTTCCTTACTAGTAAGGGGTTCGCTTAGTTTTTATAAGCCCTTCGAAATCCATGCAGGACTCTGGAGGCATGTTCTTCTTGAGCCTGCTCATTTACATGGGTCCGTCCAGCGGTCTACCCATACAAAGCTCCACCAGGAGGGGCAACTCGACAGCCATGGTGTCATAGTCTACAGCTCAAAGAGCTTAAGGTGTCAAAATAAAGCTAACGAGTAGATGTTATGTGGCCTGTTTAGTAGCGTAGCGGATTACTCTCTACTCTATCCACGGCCCTCCCTCCTCTGCCATGACGAAAACACATTTGTCAAACGTACGTGCACTTCTTTACCCACACAGCCCATTGTACATATTGCCTCATTCCCAAGTGATTACATTCACTCACAATACTATTTTAATATACTAGTATATACCATTTAATACTGGTAGAGTTGATCCATATTGAAACGAAAAACCACTATAAGCAATGACTCCAAGTCCCGGAACTCTCGTATGGCCAGGAATCAAGGTCAAGAGGCTCCGACCTTGAAATATCGTGCCCTGGTAGATCAATCCATAGGATTATTTAGCCCTTATTTGATCTCCGTCTTTAGCTACAACCTCTTTTCATCATCCTACAAGTTTTAAAAGTCTCCGAAGTAGAAATCCTCAAGTCTGTCACCACAGTATAGCAAAAAATCTTTAAAATTGTTAGTAAAACCAATTCTGAAAGAAACCCGGTAGGATTCGTTGTACAACTCAGTAATGCGTTGTTAAGAAGGGGTAGTAACCAAGCAAACGATACCTCGCTGGCTGCTTTCCTGCAATGGAATATAGAAATTGAGTTAGTTACCGCTTTGGCTAGTTTTCGTCAAGTCAACGTCTCCTTCCAAGGCAGGCCCGAATTTCAACCGAATTCATGACTATTTCCTGAAAACGAGTGCTCCACTCCATACTGCCCTTCCCATGCTATGCAATATGACATTACAAATAAAATTTTGACAGGAAAATGTCAATTCTGAACTACTTATATGGCTTCTATATCAGCCCAAAGGAAGGGCCATTTGTCTCCACTCAACTTGTCTAGACTTGATGTTTTGTTGTATCTTTATTTAATGTACTGCCTCCATTTAGCTTTTTTCACATTTGCGATGCAGCTGTTACTTGTTGCAGTTTGTTTGAATCCATACTTGTAACATGAAATCTTGCTGATGCTGAGGTGGCATAGGGACAAGCGGCTCACTACTACACACGCATGGGCTCAGAATTGAATCCTGTGTTGAACTAGCCCAGACCAACCATGCTTACATCTTTCCAGAGTCGGTCATTCAGTACCAGACTCATCAAAATGGACTGATTCGTGCTTTCCCTGGCTACAGAACTCGTTGCATAGACCACATGCGCATTCAAACGCGCTACGATTCCGAGTGGAGGTTGAGGGCGTAGCGCATCCCAGAATCGGATTGATCATCGCTATAAGACTTAAAGCTTCAGACCTCAATGCGAAGACCTCTAAATTGCTTGAAAAAGATTACAAGTATAAAAAATGTACGTAGTAATCTGGTACGAAGGGGCGTGCCGACATTATAGCCCACGAGTTTGAACCCAGCATCCCACGCTTTCCCTGATCGGTATCATTTATTTGTTGTGTAGCTGTCGTACGTATGTTTGCCTGCTTCAATTAACACTACAAATTGTAGCCTCAATGGTATCGAATGCCACTGTCACCCCCTTCATTTGTCTGGCCTAACATCATTTTGTTTACTCTACTTCACTTCTCATACGTCTGGCTGTTTGAGTGTTTCATTCGTCTTAAAAAGATGCATCTGCTCAAGCCTGAGTGCTGCTTTATTAGTTGGACCCTTTCACATTTTCTTTTGCAAGACAATTGGTCCAGGATCCAGCCTGAGAAGGAGAATATTCTGGTAGTAGTACTAGAAAAGAACCATTTAGTAAGGGGCCCGTATCGGAGCAGTTTCTCGTCTGCGAAGATTATCAGAATAGGCACGAGTGAAAACTAAATGAGTCAGAGCTCAACTTCGTAATTCGACTTTATCTTTCACTTCCGATTAGGCCGGACCGGAAGAGCACAAATGTTATGCTAGCCTGCAGATTCACAAGTTTACTGCTACAAATCAAAGCAACACGTCGGGCATCCCAACGGAAATGTTTTGGTTCCGCGTTCTCTTAGCTTTGCACGTTGCTTTATCGATAAAGGCAGTAATCCATTGCTGCAGTGAGACCAAACTTCTCATGACGTCTGAATCATTTCGAAGATTTTTGAATAATTCTAGCACATGGCTTATAAATCTATCTATGCAACAGTCTCATGGTTAGGGACCAATTATTTTCCACTTTGAAGGTTCCATTCCTGACTTTCTTTCGTTTCCTAGTTTTTGTTTCATATTCAACGACCTGAACGAGCAAAACACATAGATATTTAATTATTTTTATTTACTTAGTGATTAAAATTAATAATTATAGTACATGGCTTGTAAACCTAACTACCGACTTATGAACTAAGTATTTTTTATTTGCTTTATTTATTTTATTTGCTTCAATTTTTGCCCCTTTTTCTTTCGTATTTTAGTTTTTGGTCTATAATGAAAGGACAAACATAAATTGCTCACTTCAAACTATGAAGTTGCTGAAACTATTCAATTATACAATTATAAATTTAATTCATTCCTTGAACTACTGCAGTAATTCTAAACTATTCAGAAAGAGCAAAGAATATGTCAAAATTGGCTGCTTTCCGCAGGAAATATCATATATTTAAATCTGTGATTATAAATTATAATATGTTATAGTTTTTTTATTCCATGTATAAGTGGATTGATAGCACGGCTTACTCTAGGAGGGAGCGATCGATACTATCGTTCAATTAATCTTGTCGTATTTTAGCATAACGGCATTGGCACATCAATGCCTATTGGGGATTACCATGACTGAAAGTGGACGATGTTTGCTCATGGTATTTCAATCAAGAAAAAAATTCAAAAAAATCTGTCAATGCGCTCATTCTACTCATATGGATTTGGAAGGTTACAAACCCTCCGTAATGGTTGCATATGTTCAAAGGAGACCACAACGACTTGCCAGTGGTCAGAATCCCCCTTTGATGCGCCCTGCACTCTCCTTTCACCTTTCAGAATTGTAGCAACTTTGGGATACTTTGCTGTCAACGACCTCAGTAAGGAGACGGCGAATGGAAAAATTACATTCACATCAATATTGCAGCCAAATATTCCATTAAGGTAGTTTGTCTTGAGACCTGACGATTCAGAAGTTGGAATTATTATTTTGAGTTGAAAATTAGCAACAGCTTTTTCCTTGTCGCATTCAAAGGCCTACATCGTTTTTCGCTTTGAGTTGCCTTTGATTACTGTTATTGTCAAGGAAATCGTTACTGCTTACAACTCGGTTACTCTTTTCAAGTTGAATACATGTAATTAGCCGAAAGCGATCCCATCAGGTCTGAATCACATGAAGCTTTCCTGCAGCGATTGCATCAAACTAGCATGATCAGAATTCCTCAAAGCATATGATGGAAATGGAACTTTTTTCCCATTTTCTCCTTCATTCTCCTAATTTTTCTCACATAACAGTGCTATTTAAATGGTTTTCCATAGAAAAAGACCATCCTATTGACACTCAACATAAAGAATAATATAAGTTATTTCTAGTATTTNCAAACTAGCATGATCAGAAGTCCTAAAAGCATATGATAAAAATGGAATTTTTTCCGTTTTTCCTTCATTCTCCTAATTTTTTCCACTCAACAATGCTATTCAAATGGTCTTTCAAAGAAAAGGCGATTTTATTGACACACAACATGAAGAACAATATAAGTTATTTCTAGTTATTGCAACGCTTCCAAGCATTTTCCAAAAATTTCGCATTTCCTCCACTCTGTTCGTGAAATTTTTAGGAAACGATAAAAGTTACAACCTCATAAATATTAATAGAAATTGATATAATCCAATATTATTATCCTTATTACGGACGTTTATGCTCGAACAACGGTGGTGGAATAGATTGCCTTACAACTTACCTCTTACGGGAAAAGGATAGCGAAAAAAATTCGAAAATCCAGATTACTTCCTAGAAACTTAATAAATTTTATATGAACCTGCCCTTGTAGCAGTCAACAGCTCAGAGAATGAGTGCATTCCTTCAGTCCGAACTAGGAAGTTCAGTTCACAATAAGCTGGATGGGATACCTCTGTGCTATCAAAGCATAGCCCGAACTTTGACCGGTCAGGTTTAACTCGTTCATTTCTCAGTGGTCTGAGATTTCTATTCTCAAAGAACAAATCATTGCCATTCACCTTTTGCTTATGCTTTTAAAAGTCATCCTTTCAGAGGTACATAACTGTTAGAAAACTTGCTTGGGAGGGCACAAATGCTGACTCAAACGGTTCTCTCAAAAGCTCAAGGCATAGGAATAATAGGCATCAAACAGTACAAACTTCTTGGTGGTTGGTCGACTGCATAGCGCACTCCAGGGCAGGACCACGGTCACTTTAACGACAATTTGGCCGTTCTTTCTGTCAGCTGTTTGTGAGTATAACGGTTGAGCAGATGAGCTAGTATTTGGGCAGGTAAACAAATAAATAAGCGAATGAATAACAAATAAATGAATAACTAAATAAACAGTAGGCATAATCGGTGTTAACGTAATTGTTTAGCCACATCTACAGCATTCCTCACAGAAGATTGATATTTTCCTGGGGTCCCCTCTTACCTGGAAGTCACCTGGGTACTATTATGACAGACATCGTGTCTTAAGTCTGAACTTCCTGTGCATTACTAGTCAATTCAAGCGGTACTTCCACTGTTTACGTTATAGGTCCTGATATACATCTTTCATAATGTGCTGAACCCATTCCACTATTGGGCTGTTTTGGCCCCTTTGTCCTACTTGTAGGGAATCAGAAAAGAATGGAATCAAGAATTCGTTGTCGTTGAGCTGTGCACTTGTGTTCCACTTTTTTCATGTTTGCCTAAACTATTATTTGAAAGGTCATCGCTGATTTCTAAATAGTCTCAGTTACCCATTTGCTCTTCCGCATGAAAATAGAGCTCCAAAATACATTTGTGTTGTCCATTTCATAAAGAATTCCTTACTCGCACTTCTATACCGCCCGACTTTGTATAATTTACGAAAAGGTAAGAAAAGCATTTGTTTTTTTCTCGAAAAGGAGAAACTTGCATGGATTACATCAACTTGTTGTTCACTGGACCCCGCCCATTCTGAAAATCCCGCCCTCTGCCCGCACGACCAGAAAACAGTGTTCCTCGTGATGCATAAGCGCCCTAGTAATGCCTCCCTGTCTTGACGAGTTACATCTGGTTGTGAAGAATTTTTACAATTAGACGAACGAAAAGCTTATATGTTACACTGCTGGCCGTTACACGGTCACTCCAAAGATTTCATATTATTTTTCTTTCAAACTCGATATTCAATAACGATGGACCCCTGTGAGGATTTTGTTCTCCTGAAAATCAATCCTAATGAATTTTTGAGAAGAGGTCCTGAGTAGTTACATCGGTCGCAAAGCTTTAAGTGAGTTTTATTGGCAAACTAGTCCTCCTCACTAGTTCCTCACTCTACAGCGGCATTTATTTGTGTATAATCTCAAACAAAAATAGCTTATCCTGACATTTCAGTAGCAGAACTTGTTTTGTATGACTAGTTCTTGCACAATGTCGTCGTAGCAACAGGAGCGTACAAAAAAGCTTGATATGGCAGCCGATTTCAGCTGTATGTATATGTCAAGGGTGAATGGTGTTTTGTACGTGGAACAATGCTTTGAGTCTGCTTTCTCTGGCTAGTAATACTGGTAATCTCATTCTGAGTCATACTATAGTTAGTAATAGTAATAGTTAAACTGCCTCGAACTTGTAGTTCTCGGTGACAATTCGTTCAAAGAAGTCAAGGACCATCCAAATACCCCCTACCCCTACTCTCGCTCCTAGACCTTGAGCGGAAAATATGCTTGATTTTTGCGATTCTTCTACGGTTCTCGATTGTTCTTCTCATAAACTTGAAAGCCAAAAGCCCCTTACATCTGCGGGACTCTTTAAAGCATAGTTAAACAGTAGATAAGGAAATATTTAGGTAAGTAATGACTGATGCATATACTCTCAATGCTCTCCTATCCTTCTGATTGCTCGCCCTTTGGCGAATTTTTGAAGGGAGAACTCGTCCATGGGATTGAATAAAATTAACTTTCAAGCCATAATTAATGCTTATTTGAAATTAAAAATAGCAAAAATAGTAAATAAAATATTATTACGATATCAGCTCTATTCGAGTCATAACGAGGCATGTCTGCTCTCCTCTCATTAAGTATTTACTCAGTTNAAAACCCCTCTTTATTCACTTCGTTGCGTGTTTATTAATAAACAAATCCAGCTTTTCGGTGGTTGCAATCAATAGGATGAGTAAGGGACATCAGAACGCTTATGTACCATTGGATGTTGGCTATATAGGTGAATCACAGCTGTTCAATGCTCATTAAGTCCGTGTTGTTCTTAGCTAATCTCTTACGTGAACTTCACAAGCCTTTGTTCTCTTTCTATGAACAGGCTCAATAATGTTGTTTTTACTGAGAATCACCTGCGTCGTTACCAGTAGTGACTAATCTGCAATCGTTTGTCCCTGGCAGCGCAAATGTCTACTTTCCAGAAAGGAATTGGAAAATTGCGCGTAAAATTTTGACATTACAGTTTGTATCTCCTTACTTCCATATATCCAGTTCCAGGAGACTCATATTATTGTGCGAACCTAAAATACAACTCTGTCAATGCATCCCTTAGATACTAACTTGTAATAAAGTATTGTGAATGCGGCAGAAATGGGTAAGAACCAAATGGCGCCGTTACCATACCACCCTATATCCAAGGTTCAATCCCATGACCAACCCCAACCTGGGCCAAAAGAAAAATCCTTTTTTGGAGTCCATCAATTCAAGGGAGTAGGATTTTGCACCCAAACGCCGTGCCGCGTTCATCGCACCCGTCTGTTGTCTGAGCGGGTGTAAGGGTGAATTTAAAATTCCCAGTGGTTGACGACGGTAACTACCGCGTGTGTGCGTGCGACCGTGGGAATTCGGGTACAAAGACCGCNATATCAGTACCGAAACTACTTGTGAAGCTGTAAACACCTACTTGTACACTGGTCGGCCCTCGCTAGTCGTTGTGCCCGATGGCGTGGGCGAACTCCAGCAATGGCTTTTTCATAAACTATTTCCAATCAAAAGATCTTTTCCCTTTCCTATTCTCCCCTTGTAAGTCAAACACTTGTTTAGGTAATAATACAATCAATAGACATAACCACTTGGGTGGGCGGTGTATCGACGTGTAGAGCACTACCACGCACGCCCATGGTCTGGAGATCAAAACCCGGATCGATTCTCGCCTAGTCCTACCGAGGTTTCCATCCCTCCGGGGTCGGCTTATTGGCACCAGACTCATCTGGAAGGATATAAACACTGATTTGTACATCTGCAGGAAGCTGCAATTCAAGGTCTAGGCTAAATATCCATTTCAATCACCGCTACGCTCCCAAATGGTAATCGAATGCGGGGCGCACCTCTCTGAAAGGATTCTTCAGTGCCTGAAGACTTTGTACTCTATTTATTAATCACTTGGACGAACCAGTAAACTCATGGTAATTATACTCTTTTCATTATACTCCATATTCCATAGTTTTACTAGAATGAAGCTCTGAACCCTAAAGCGCTGGGTATCTGACGAGTTAATCAATCCGCTCCTCTTTTCATTGCTCTCCAACATCATCTTGAGCTTCCCCATGTCCTCTTTTTGAGGGTTCAGAGTTTTTATGTGTCATTTGTGCGCACGAAAGGGCAGCTGAGCCCTTTCATTGTCATTTCATGAGGAGAAAATTGCTGCGCTAACAACTAGTTTCGATTAACTTTCAGTTCAACCTCTCCATTTCGCAACTTTAATCGCACAATTTGATCATTTGCCAGAATCCTTCACTGAAAGTTTCTTCCTGTGCGTACATTTCTTTGTACACACTCGATTTACTCGAAAATTACTAGTATCTTATGTACATATTTTTTAAAATATTAATCTGCATGCGGTTCTTTTATCACCTTTGAAAGTTTTAATTCATATTCTCCTATACTTACTAAAAAGAGGGCAGCTGGTTCGGTCAAAGTCAGGTCCTCATTGCAGAGTAACTTTCAGTGTTTTACTGAAAGCTGAGACTTTCCGAGCTGGGCCAAGTCGTACTTTCGTTGGAAACTTTCACTTATTTCGATTCCATATTGCACCGCTGATTACGTCAGGCATTTTCCCATTTTCAAAAACATTGAATTCATTAAAATAATACTTTCGCTATCTGAAATGTAAATCACTGATATGCTGAAAAAATCGAGCAGGCCTAAGTCAATAAAATGCAGAATTATCTTGAAAAAGGGAGGCGGAGCTTGAAAGTCTGTGTGGTCGACTGTCTAATTAGCACATTTCCCGATCCTATACGGTTTATTTGAGACTTTTCATTATAATTCCAAGAGTCAGCCCCTATATTATTAAATACACAATATACTAAATGTACTATATACTTAAATGATAAAGTTAAATGATATGCGATTCATGGCGCAACTAATAGCCTTCAGAGCTCTTACCGTTAGTTTGGGATGCACCAAAAGTGCTGGGTGCCTAGGACTCTCCCAGGGATAAACGAAGTCTGTGCGTATCGTTCGGGAAAGTATTCGAACCTCTTGCTATAAAGATAAGCTAATATACTGAAGTTTTATACGTCAGGTTGAATATCTTTCAAATAGGTTTCGTCGGTTTCCTTATTCCCTTGTGGAATAGGCAATCAGCATATAGAATTTCCAATATTACCAGAACCTCAGATGTTACCCATTATATTGTAAACAACGTAATGAAAATTGTTTTAGAGAGATTCTGCTTGTTTATACAAGATTTCCTAACCAAACTTGTCATATCGTCTTATAATGGAGAATTCGGCAAAGTTTCTATGACCCTATCTAATATTCTTTTTTAAGCTAAAGTTGTTCTTTAATTAGTAAACTGAAGTGAAATTGTAATTTTCAAGGATTGCTCTGATTACAGAAAACATCTAAAGAGGTATGCAAGCAATTGTAATGAAAATCAGTGTATGATGTTAATATGGAAAATTTCCCGTTTCAGGCCATCCATATATCTGATGGGATCCCTATGGTCATCGCTAAACGGAAATCTCTGTACGATATCTAACTAACATCACGATGAAACAAAAAAACTAAATCGGAANTAAATCAGTAAAGTCTAGGGATATAGAATGCTGATATATGGTCACACATAAAAAAGGCTTCAGTGTAGTGTGGTCCCAACAGTCTAATTCCCCCTATTGAAACAGTCAATCAGCACAGGGTTCGCTCAAGAGCAAAAATGTTCATTTCATATAATTTATATACAGGAAATGGTTAGAATAGTAATCAGTCAAACCCAAATTGCTCTCGATGGATCGAGCTGACTTTCTGAGAGAGGAGAAAAAAATTAACAAATTTACAGCACAGCTTCTTTTTTCAATTACAATTTGAAGCTTCCCTTTACTTTTAGATGGATTTAGACCAGACTTTCATTTATGAAATCTGACAAAGCCTTTTGAATATTTCTCGGTAACTAGCTTATGTAGTCAAGCTCTTTTAAAGTCAATTAAAGTTCGGAATTTCCTACTCTATCCAGTGAGCGGTAAACGCGATATTTTGCGTAAAATTTTGACATTACAGTTTGTATCTTCTTATTCTCAAATATCCAGTTCAAGGAGTTTCATATAAGAGTGCGAGCCCCGATTACAACTCCATGTATCACTACAGGCACTAAGTTGTAGAGAAGTATCACAGCTGGCGGAAATGGGTAAGAACCAAATGGCGCCGTTATCATACCATTCCATGTCCAAAGATTAAACCCATGATCAACGCCCTTTTGGGCCAAGAGAGAAATCCTTTTTTGGAGTCCATTATTTCAAGGGAGTAGGATTTTGCACCCAAACCTGTGCCGCCTTCACCGCACCCGCAGTCGTCGGAGAGGGTAAGCTGTTAGGGTATTAGTTCCCAGTGGTTGGCAACAGTAATTGTCGCGTGCTTGGAATCGAGTTCAAAGTTCGCCATATCAGTACCAAAACTGTTTGTGAAGCTAAAAACACCTACTTGTTCACTGGTTAGCCCTCACTCGCTGTGCCCTAGCGCGTGGGCGAACTCCAGCAACGGCTTTTTCATAAATTATCCCTTATTTGAAAGAGAAATATCATATTTAGAACACCGTTTTCTTTTTTTTATCTTCACCGTGTAAATCAAACATTTGTTTAGGCAACATTGTAATCTTTAGAAATACGGAATTACTTGGGTAGGCGGTGTATCGACGTGTAGAGCACTACCACGCACACCCATGGTCCGGAGATCAAATCCCGGATCGATTCTCGCCTAGGCCTACAGAGGTTTTCACCCCTCCAGAGTCGGCTTATTGGCACCAGGCTCATCTGGGAGGATAAAAGCATTGATTTATACTCCGGCAGGCCGCCGCAATTCAAGGTTCAGGCTAAATCCCCAATTCATTCACCGTTACGCTCTTAAATGGAAATCGAATGCGGAGCGCACCTTTCTAAAGAGATTCTTCAGTGCCTGAAGACTTTGTACTCTATTTAATAATCATTTGGACCAACCAATAAACTCATAGTAACTATACTCCTTTCATCACACTCCATATTCCATAGTTTACCAGAATGAAGCTCTAAACTCTAAAGCGCTGGTTATCTGACGAGTTAAGCAATGCTCCACTTTTCATTGCTCTCCATCATCATCTTGAGCTTCCCTATGTCCTCTTTTTGAGGGTTCAGATTTTTATGTGTTATTTGTGCGCACGAAAGGGCAGCTGAGCCCTTTCATTGTCATTTCATGAGGGGAAAATTGCTGCGCTAACAACTATTTTCGATTTACTTTCAGTCAATCTCTCCATTTCGCAACTTTAATCGCACAATTTGATCATTTGCCAGAATCTTTCACTGAAAGAATCTTTCTGTGCGTACGTTTCTTTGTACATACTCGATTCACTCGAAAATTACTAGTATCTCATGTACATATCTTTTAAATATACATCTGCATGCGGTTTTTTATTACTTTTGGAAATTTTACACTCATATTCTCATAGACTTACTAAGTAGAGGACAGTTGGTTCGGTCAGAGTCGGGTTGGTTGGTCGGGCTCTCACGACAGAGTCCCCCTCAGTGTTCAACTGAAAGGACTTCCCGAGCTGGGCCAAGTCGTGCTTTCGAAGGAAGCCTACACTTGTTTCAGTTCCATATTGCGCCGTTGACTATGTCAGGCGTTTCCACACTTTTAAAATCATTGAATTCATTGAAATAAAACTTCCGCTAATTAAAATGTAAATTACTGATATGCTGAAAAATATCGAGCGGACCTAAATCAATAAAATGCAGAAGCTTCTTGAAAAAAGGAGGTGGAGCTTGGAAGTCTGTATTGTCGACTATATAATTGGCAAATTTCCCGATTCTTTACGGTTTATTTGACTTTTCAGCATAATTTCAAGAGTCAGCCCCTATATTATTAAATGTTATTAATATTATTATACTCTATGTTCAAATGATAAAGTATCTGCGATTCATGGCGTCATTAATAGTCAAGTTGAATATCTTTCAAATAGGTCTTGTCGTTCCCTTGTGGAATAGGAAATCAGCATATAGAATTTCCAATATTACCAGAACTTCAGTTGTTACCCATTACATTGTAAACAACGTAATAAAAATTGTTTTAGAGAGATTCTACTCGATTATACACAATTTCCTCACCAAAATTGTCATTCCTCCTCACGATGCAGAACTCGTCAAAGTTTCTATGACCTTATCTAATATTCTTTTTTTAAGCTAAAATTGTTCTTTAATTAGTAAACTGAAGTGAAATCGCAATTTTCAAGAGTTGCTCAGGTTAAAGAAGGCATTTAAAGGGATGTGTTAACAATTGTAATGAAAATCAGTGAATGGAATTAATACGGAAAATTTCCCGTTTCAGGCCATTCATATATATGATGTGGTCACTATGGCCATCGCTAATAGGGATTTCCATATCTTGTCGAACTAACATCGCGATGAAAAAAAAATAAAACTTAATTAGTTTAGTCACTTTATGTTCAAACTCACAATTTCGCAACCTCAATCGCATAATTTGATCATTTAACAGAATTTTTCACATAAATATTCTGTCTGTGCATACATTTTTTTGTACACACTCGAATTACATGAAAATTACTATAACAGTATCTCGTGCGTTTTTTTCCAACATCCATCTTGCCAAGTATCTTTTCACTACTGTCGGAAGTTTGACTTTCATATTCCCCC
>UZAF01021521.1:0-12916 GCA_900617895.1 Haemonchus placei
ATACTAACCCGCTACACATCGAGTAATAGGTCCGAAGGGCCTATCATTCGATATAGTATTTCTATAAACAATACCAGCGCCCTTCAGAAAAAATACGGATGCATCCCATCATTTGTAGGATGCGATCCCATGATTTAAATCGTCAATTTGCTTGGCTACTCATTAGCTATGACGCGTCTATTGTGATGCTATATATTGCAACTCGTACCCCTCCCTCCTTACGTTGCAATGGCCTTCTCTAAAATATCGAGCTTCATAAGAACGACATCTTGGGGAAAGGTCGCCGAAGATAGGGGTGTGGGTACAATAGCCTGTTTGGAGAAGCATGCGGTAAACTGCACGGCGAAACTCGTAGCGACTTCGACGAGTCTGGCACCTATTATTGGGCCACAGGCTTGAAAAAGGGGAGATTAGAAGGACCATCTGACCCTACTCATCTACTCCAGGTTTGTGCCCCAATGACGGGAGCCAAAGTCGTTAAAATCGCCACGACTTTCGCCGTGCGGTTTGCCGCGGGGTCTCAAAATGGACGAATATTCCGTCCCCCTGAAAAGAGGATCAATACCAATCATAAAGAGGGAGGTCTGTGTACTTGCCAAGGTGCACCTAATATTCTACAGGAAATTTATGTTTTGCTAAACGGCCCAGATTTCTCGAAAATCAACAAGAACGGGGCTACTATAATGCATCCCTATCACTCCCAGTCCGAACCCTGCCTTAGCAAAACGAAAATTAGTCGTCGACATGCTGCCACTCACCTCCTGCGAGATCGCTACAACAACGGTACAAGGCACTTACCTTCCTATACTCGAAGAATTATTTGAAACGCAACGTAATGCTATAATAATGTAAAGTGAGACTACGATGTGGGGTTTTATTGGATGCTCACATCCTACTTGCTGTTGTGTGCTGCGCGCCGATCCGTCACAATTCGCATCTTAAGATGACTTCAATATAATAAACTAGCAGCCAGGTCAAAGGCTCAAAAATTTGTCATAGCCCCATCGCCATAACACATTTGTGGTCACCTAGTTCTTGTCACATCTCCAGCGTTTCATGAAAAAGGAGTTTTATTATATGAACAATGGGTTGAATTGAATGCAAATACAATACAATCAAATGAACAGAACGCAAATACAATCAAATGAACTCTATATGAAACAACCTCAAACCCGAAACTACACTTTTCACTCCGAATGGTTATCATACATCGGCCGCAAATCAATTACTTAACCTAAATTAAAATAAAATACAAAAAGCATAGCATAACTGTCGAAACCCGAATTTCGTGAAAGCTCAAAAAACTTCTACAAATTGATGTACAGTTTTAACAAACTCATCTAGGCCTCGTCCATTCAAATACTTCCCAGAACAGAGATTTTGTGAATAACGAAAGATTAAAGTGAGATGTCCACCGACGGATGTCCTGAAAAGGCCATTGTTCCTTCATGATCAAGCCTCATAAGCTATTTATCAATTCACCTCATACCCAAAACCCGCAGATATTGCCGCAGCTGAGGCAGCAACGTTTCCTCGAAATGTGCGCTCACTGGTATGGTCAATTGTGCACTGCTGACTTTCCCATTGCTTAGGTTCCAGACAAACGGTACACAGATATTTGACAACTGCTGCTGTCCCAACCTTTGTTAATTGGCTGTATGCCACACGATTTCCGCATTCAGGACAGAACCGGAACAGATTCATTAGCAAGTCTCCTTGCACGAAATAGTACTGATGCAGAGAAACAGGATCTGTTTGCCCTAGTGGCATCATATGGAGAGCTCGGGAAGAAATAGAGGCATAGGGTAGATCCGAATCTTCACCAAACAGTTTCGCAGGAGTGTGCTGGAAATATGGCTTTTTCGGATGAACATGGCTCACAGATTTCTTGTTGATAACAACCTTAATATAAGGCGAGGATGTCGATGCCGTGACCTCGTCTTCCGCGATCACTTCATGTTTCACCCCTATTGCATTGCTCTGTTGCAGTGGTGTAGAGAGTAATTCCTTTCCTTTCGTTTCGTTGTAAGCCGAAATTCGCTCATACGGTGTCTGAACAAATGTCACCAACTCTAAGCAGTTCGGACGTAAGAGCAAGTGGATAACGATCTTTACCTGCGCTTCACGAGATGACACCCACAAAGGTGTCGCATAGTAACGTCGTAAAGCATCGTTCATGAAAATCCAAACATACTTTGCAGTTATAACAAGTTCACGCTGTAAATTCACATATCACTAAGGCGACGACTTTACAAATCAGAACTTACCTTCATATCTTGCAGCACGCCATTTATGAAGGTGACGACATGAGGTGGTATGTCTCCGAGAGTAACATAAGCCCCACTAGTGTTGTCGTGAAAACATGTATAGTGCTTACCAACCACAGCCATCTCTTCACAGATGAAGTGGGCCTTAACATGGAAAAGGAAAAATGGAGGACGAATGTAATTTGAATGATTAGAACTCACTGCCTGGACAAAATGATCGTGACATAAGTACTTTCTCTGCAGGCAGCATTGCTCAAACACATCGCGAGCAGTCAGTCGTTCAACGTACCCGTATCCGGTGAGACAGGCCACGAGTATGCCATTAATCATCAACGACCTTGATGAAGATCTCATTTCTGGCTCAGGAAGCCTTTCCCCACATACTGCACACGACTTCTTCCCCCTCTTTGAAACAGAGCCCTGCAATAGAACTCAGTTTTTATGTAAAATATGGAACATCATCATAAGTGCGCACAAAATTTGAAATATACTCTAAACAACCTTGTGATACTCTAAACAACTTTTCCATTTTCGATTTTAAATTGTATGTCTTAATATCCTTCTTATACATAAAGCATTAACTTGGTTTGTTGGTTTGTCTGTATGTCGGTATGTCGGTATGTCGGTATGTCGGTNATGGAAAAGTTATCCTTCTTAAATGTAAAGCAGTCACTTTGTGTGTAGGTGAATGAAGAAAGAGAGCACTGCGAAGTGAAGTGAGTGATATGGAGTGAAGTGGGTATTTCAAACCGTGATTTCTATTGTACTGTACTGGCAGTACTTCGACACTGTTGCTTGATCGATGCTGGCATGATACTATGTTTGCCTACGCAGTATTTGGGATCTGGCTACCACACTAATTTTTCCTTCTTCATTGCCTACCCTTCTCACACCAGTCTGAAAACCGCAATGAAACTCCCTTCTACCCTACGGAGAAGTGGAACCGATCGGCTGACCCGTCGCTTTCTTTTGAATTTATTTAGCGCATGAGCGTAAACAACACTACATATTAGCTACTTGGTTGTGTTCCTGTTGAGCTCTCCTTCATCATTATTGCCCTTTCCCCTCCAGTGTTTTTGAAAAGAGAAATATCATTTGCTCCGGTCTTAACACCGTTGATAGTCAAGCTCCTTTATTTGTTAGCTTTACTGGCACAGCGTCTTCTCTCTGGCTGACCAACCTGTCTGATCAACCGAAAATTTCGAATGGTACTTATTATTGTTCTTAACTGTTGATAACACCACTATCAAAGCCCATGACCCATCTTGTCGATTTCCACATTTTGGTGGTCGGATTAATTTTGTTGCGAAGAATATCTAAATGAAGAGAAAACGAGATAACTTAGCAAGTCACAAACATCCTACTTTATATAATTCGCTAATCTGTGTGTTTGTGTGTCGGTGTGTGTGTCCGACCAGAAACTCATAACTCCTGTGCCCGTTAACCTAGAGCTTTCAAATTTGGTAGGAGTAAGGGAGGCAGGAAGGGAACACCTTTAGTAAGTGGCAAGACCGGACTCCTGCACAGGGGGATTTTGCGCCGAAATAGTCAATTTGCCCTAGGGCAATTCAAGCTTAGCAGGAGTACAGGCGGCTAGATCGGAACATTTATCGTAGGTGGGAGGACCGGACCCCGCTCTTAGAAGGCGAGGTTTGCGATAAAATTTTCAGTTTGGCTCTAGGGCTTTTAAACATGGTAGGAGGCAGGGGGCAGTAAGGGAACGATTATGGTGAGTAGTACAGCCGGACTCCTCCTCCAAGTGACGGGGTTTATGGGAAATAAATGAGTAGAAATCCATGACTCCTGATCCTATTGACTTGGAGAGCAAAATCAATAGGAGGAGGCAGGATGGGAACACTGACAGTAGAAGAGGCCTTAGAAGAAGATCCTTTCACCAATTACCTTCTAACGCCTTTGTTATTTACGATCTATCTTTGACTTTTTGATATGTTTCATTCGACAAGAAGGGTAAGTTGTGTGGTTATAAAGAGATGAATTTGGTTCACTCTTGCTATTACATTACGACCGCTACCCAGCAGGGTTTCCGATTAAGTGAAAGATCACGGTTCCCTTTGCTTTGATACCATTCTTGGCAAAACTTATCCTACCGCTAATAATGTTGGGTTCACATTTAATGATGTATCCGTAGAGAAAAGGAGGTACATCTCTGAAGGCGTTTGATAGTCCATACTCTCCCTTAGAGAAACAGCGAAATAACCTAGAAAAAAGGAGGACGAATTTCATTAATTCGATGTTTTTCGGGCGAAGTCCCTTTGCTCCAAGAAGGAGGAGAGCCTCAGCTGTGAACACTTATGGTGGGTGTCGGGACCGAACCCCGTGCACAGGGGGCGGGACGTGCGCGATAGGAGTTTTGGGCCGCAAATTCATAACTAATGATGAACATTGATGGTAGCTAACATAGTAGCCTCAATGAGTCTCTGAATACTTTTTTTTTCTCTGAATAATCATCTGTGTGATATCATACGATGTTCTATTCGGACATAGCGAAGATGGCTCACAGAAAAAGCCGCTCCTAATTCGGAGCTAATACTGAGGGTGTAGAGCTTTCAAAGAAAAAGGAGAATCCGAGGTCTAATTTACGCATAGCAATTTTCTCACAGAAAGGAGGAACGCCCGGCGTAGCCGGGCGAGCCCATAAGAAGGAGGGAAGCCTGGCGTTAGCCGGGCGGCCCGACTGGTATGCAACATAAAGTGGCCGCAAATACTGCATTACAGTGACCAAGCCTTACGAGAGATTATCCATGTAATACCATTAGTTTTCCAACCATTAGTTATAATTTAAAAATTTAAATTTATTTACTTATCCATGTTGAATACTGATATGTCATTATACACATCCGTATACAGGACGGATTACATATGCTTTGGTAGTGAATATCACACGCCGTTTACTTATTAGGTAGTGTGCATCTCTTCAAACAATCATTCAGTCTAAGTTAGTGCCGCTCAATAACGTTTGTAATTGATAAGTACAAATGTACAAATACAAGAAAAAGAAAGTTTATACCATTAAGAAAACAGTACTTAAAAATCATGCCTTATAGATTCCAATGGAATCATGATTGAATCCTATGGAACCTTTCTCATTTACCACTAAACCAATCCATGCTCTAAAAACTCGTACGACTCCATTAATTTCAATCGGAATATTCACCGAGCATGAGCAGGAAGAATAAATTATTTAATGCTGGAGTTTCTGTAAATGACGGCCCTAATTATGAGACTTTGCATTTTTCTTTCAATCGGAAGACTGTTGGCCTGACAGATATGAGGGGTTAAAGTCCTTGAATTTAAGAGGCTTTTACAATATTTTAAAAACCATCAAAAGAGAATCAACCATCAAAATCATTTCTGAGGTTGTACAGTAGAAAAAAAATTATCAATGAAGTGCTTAAGGCTTCCATAAAAGAATGCAAGGAATAACTACTATTTTGAACGATAAGCATTTAGGTCCAATCCATATCATCGTAGAAAAGTAACTTCACAAAAGAGTAATGCCAACTAACCTTACTGGACCTGGATATTATATCCATATCATTTGCATTATTCTTCTACCGGGTTCTATCCGCTTTCCAATCAGTAGACCCTAAACATTGGATGAAATAACAAATCCGCCATTAAATATTACATAGTCGAACATGGAAGCGATTCAACCAAGACGGATGTTTCGAAAGTACAACGACAAAGCAGTATAGGTAGTAAAGGTGAGCAATAAACCCCTCNNNTATCGCCAGAGTTACCAAAGAAGCTCCCACTCCCAGCCTGATTTAAGCCCAATGAAAGCAAAAAAAAAACAAGCGCAAAAGGGGGTCAACACAGAAAACGCGAAAGTAACAAAACTTGCCACTGTGTTCACGTGTCTACATTTGTGAAAGAGTTTTTTTTCTACGGTTGAACACTATCCCTCAAAAGTGAGTGTCATTCAGTGGACGGAAAAATTCATGAAAGTAACATAAAAACCTGATTAAGAAAGTGAGCGATGACATCAAACACTAGTCCTGTTCTGTTTTCGTCTCACTTCTTCATCGAAACCCATCTGGATAGGAGTCAAGCGTCAGAAATACAAGCTCTTACTCTCTCAGTGTAAACTCTGCAGTTCTTACAAAGGGAAAAGAAAAATGTACCATATTGTCCGCTTCAGACGAATAATTTTACGTTAAAGAAAATACTGAGTGCAATTGCGTACTTATATGCCCATGGACGTTGATTTGTCCGAAAGCCTAAAACCCAATGCGATCGAGGATGAGCTGGAAGAATTCATGTCGATCTGCAGAGGCTTGGATGGAGACCATAATTTTTCAAGATCACCCTCTGTTATGGAAAAACCATCCATGTTCGTGAAGAATGTCTATAGAGCTTTATAGCACTACCTACAAAACGAAGGAACAGAGGGCAGAACTGTCTCATCTGGTCATAGTGACCAGCACCATTCACCAAGGTTCGCCGTTCGAGAAGCCACTTCCTTTGCGCTGAAGTTGGGAATAACCTGATATAGTTACACAGTGAAATAGACCACATAATGTCAGCAACTAAGGCTGACAGTTTGTGGCTGTTGTTACAAAGGTTAGACGGGATCGAACCATAGTAAATTTTAATTTTCTCTTGCGGAATAAAGGTCTGGCTCGTTCAAGAGATGGAGCCTAAAAAAATCCTCAATTGTGATCGCTTCGCTTTATTTGCGAGTTTATGGGGGGAATCCGTCGTTAGTGGCTCGCCGCATATGTTCCTTTCATATGGAATACAGTACGCAGTCACCGATGGACCTCTCCTTTCGGAATCATTAGAGCTGACACGCCAGCCTGGAATGGCGCGAGCAGGCACCTATAGCTAACCTTCGAACTTGTGCTGCTATGCAGAGAGTCGATAAAGGAAGATCTGAAAGGTAAAAGATCAACAGTTGTGGACGAAGCTGCTGGCAATGAGCGCATTCGCGGTTCTTCGTCATCTACTAGACTAGGATGACTTCCTGTCTCTTTATTTCGAAGGATAGTGGTGAAGGTCATCTACTACTCTTACTTGAACCTCTTCAGCAGCTATGTACCTCTACCTGCCCACCTACCATAATTAGGCAGGATGGATACTTCGTTCCTTCATTTCCCCCTCTTGACATTCGAGATATCATCACCTCGATGAAGAATAATTGTACTGCGTCCAGACAAGATTGGACCTAAACATCTCTCGAGCTTTCGCCAGTTATGTTCAAAAACCCTGGCTAGGCTCTTCACGCGGTACCTGTAGGAATGCAAGTGACCAATTTCTGTAAAATCAGCAAGGAACTGTTGCTGTTTGACAAGAAGACTTCTACAATATCGGCAACCTTTGCCCAAGCTACCTGCTGTGTGTAGCCCACAAACATTTTACACAAGGTGAGAAGCGGCCATGCAAGGGAATGAAGTTTAACAGAGGGTTCAGTACAATAAATCGCATCCACACTATCACAGCACCCGTTGAAATGTAGCGAGAGTATAGGATGCCATTATGTCTGCCGGCTTGAAAAATGATTCTGATAGTCTCAGGACGGAACAAGGAATTCAAGTGCTAGGCTTCCAGGAGTTCATGGTACAGATCTCACCATTGCACTACGAAGTTGCCTTCAGAGTGAAGGGAGCCCGCCGTTGCAATACTGTCTTGCCCAAACTTTTCAGTGCTACCTTTCTCTTCAGAACGCCATGGGCTATTGGAATGGGAAGATAGGGAAGTGAAGGACAGTTGTCGGATGTCACATCATCTCCACTCTGCAGCCAATATCATGCCCAGAAGGCGGCCCGCAACTGGTCCTGCCGAACACATTTCTCATGAATATGGTATTCTTAAGAATTCAACATGATGAACACTGAGAAGCTGCCCTTGTCTCAGACGAAGGAGCACCTCTCTCTTATCTTTTCGGCTGGACTAGCACGGTCACTCTTGTCTCGGCCTGCTTCAGATAATGAATATTCCCCTGAAGCCCGTTCCACCTAATACACATAGCGTGAGAAGTCTTCCCGGTACCTGTCCTGCTTGCGAGGTCAGCACAAGGAAAAGAGCGGAGTGGTGAGCATGAAGAAAACTCGAGGGAGTGAAGAAAACAGAAATATCAATGCCCGTGCTCACCTTTTCTACGCTGGAGTCCTTCTTGCGCCGACCTCAGAGAACTGAAATCCACGGATGAAGAATGAGCATGCAATCAACGCCATTCAGCAGTGTGTAAAGGAATGGGTTCGGACTTTCTCAATACACACAAGTGCGGAAGGGATGATGAAGGGTCGAGCTTCGTCCAGGAACTAAAAGCAGGGACGTCGTTGCTCACGCTAAACTGGTGGGTCTACACGTTATGCATTTTTGTGATGACCGTTGGATCAGGACGATTACTGGATTGAACCGACGGGTGCACAGGCGTTCTCTTGAGCAATTTGTTGAACCAAGGGACGGCAGGTGTTACAGGCGATCTAAGGGGTGTTGTTATCATTCGTTATTAACATTAGTAAAAACTGAGTGAAATGAAAAACTCTTCGGCGAAACTATATAATAATAGGAAGCAGCGTTATCAGCCATTGATTACCTTTTGCTTTACCTTGTTTGTGCAGAGCTTTCTTTTTTGCTTAAAGATTTTATAAAGTAACCAGTAAGGCTTTTGGTACCGTGTTTTTAAAAATGATGCTATTGTTGTATACTCGCTTCACTTTATCATGGACTATTGAAACAATTGTTCTCTGTGAAGGATTGCGTTGAACTGGCCCCATTATATGGGATTAATTTCCGGAAAAGAAGGGAAGCCTGGCATAAGCTGGCCAATCCTACTGCAAAAATCACTACAGAAGTTGCATTATCAAAAGCAACGTAGTTTGCCTCACACATAATACATAAGAGCTTCGTGACACCTTGGGAGCAGCCTTAACGGACAAGCTTAAAGTTGTCAGCTAATGACATCTAAACGAAAAAAAATCTGATGAAACGTTTCTTGCGATGAACTCACTAATTGCCTAGTCCTCACTGAGCACATGCGCCCATTTCCATCGTTCACTGACTGCTTGTTCAGCTGTTAAGATTTATTAGATGTTAAATTGTGCTTCGTCCACTTCAAAATTAATTTCTGCTTCAGAGAGAGGTGCCACCACCGGCTCTCATCAAATAGTTAGCATATTCTGGGGAACGATGCCTGCAAATGAGGTGATAGTTCGCAGAACACAGGTACACGGCAGTTGTCAACCAGAATCGCTGGAAGAATGAAATAGAGAAGCAATTCTTGCGTGTTGGGCCCACCCAGCCGGAGAAGTGCGTGTCCGCTTGTTGTCCATTCTCTTCTCTAGAGCGGTCTCCAATGAGGAGTGGACATATGAACAAGAGGCAGCTCGAGTCAGTCGATTCGATGAAACTAGTTAACGATGCGCCCGTGGCGCAACCTGATGCGATATCGAGATGGTCATATTTGAAGCGTGTAAGGAAGGTTTGAAATATTTTCTCGCAGCCGGACTTTCGAATACAACATCGGAAAGCTCTGTACGTTTTTGAAGAGAACCGAAGTTCATCTCTTGTTGTCCAACTCTCTAATTACTCTATTTCCTACATGAAGAAAACCGATAGCTTTCATGGCCCTCCTCTCCAGCTTATACCTGTTGCGAGCTATGGGCATGCAGCAACAGGACCCTCTTGCGGTTTCACAAGCAGACTGGATTTTTTGAGACATTAGAGTTTAGCTTTTTCTAGTTACAATGCTCAAGCATTTTCGTAGGCAACATCATTCTTCACTCTTATCTTCACCCTTTCAAAATCTTGATTGTTTCTCATTCTGTATATACATGTACACACAAATTATTTTCCACATATTCATTCTTTTCTTGGTGGCGCATTCTAATTTGCAGTGGAACAGCCGCAAGAGTGTAATTTGAGCTGAAGAATCGCACTGCTTCGCACTACAATGCATTTTCGAGGCGACGATGTGATGTGCCACGAATCGCGTTGTAAACGACTACGGAATCGAAACGCACTCGTAAACCGGTTCAAGAATCCGAGGTGGATCAGAAGCGAGAATCTCATGTATCTATAAAGATTTCATAGGCTGCTTTCATAGTCCGCCGGCCGGCGGACTATGAAAGCAACCATACTTCGAACTGATAAACGGAGAAAGAAGAAGTGGGAAAAGAGGGACGGCTGCGATATATTCCGTCAAGGGTTATTCCTGGCTGAACTAAGTGATATTACCCGATATCCAACCTTTTTTGTTATCCGCTATTTCCTGTTCACGTGACTGAGTACTGAGGTGCAAATTCGTTTGATGGCTTACAGCAACAATGTGCAAATCCATACGTGTTTTCCTCGCTAGGTATTGAAAGAATGGACAAAGACCGATATCGCGATTTTCCATCTGCGCTTTATCCTCTTGGAAGAGAATGCCCATTGGGGAATACGCAGAAAGAACTATAAAAATGTTGTCACTCCACTAGCGATTGACTGTTGTTTCGGTTGAGGACAACCGAACATTTCGTGTTCAACGCGACGCCTTCATGATTTATCCTTTCTCTGCAATGACTTTGCTCACTCTTCTCTGCAATTGGAAAGATTTGTACTACCGCTTCTGGTAGTACAAATCTTTTGTACTACCAGAAGCGGTAGTACAAATCCGCTACTGGTAGTACAAAAGTAGCTACCAGTAGCGGACAACCGAGAAGACCCTTAGGCTCGCCACCATACCAGCTGAATTGCTCTCTTGAGCCTCCCAAACATGAGCTCATAGGTGTGTTGATTCTTCCGCAAGAAAAACAGAAGCGCTAGCGACTTGAAAAAGAGCAGCTTTGTTTTCCGCGCAGGTCAAACCGGGTGCAGATGGCGAAACTCAGAGGTACTTACACGGAGTTCGCCGCGATTCCGTGGATGATGCACAGCTGCCCGTTCGGCGTTGATGGTGTACAACCTATAAATCGCGTTTGCACGCTTGCTGAACAGAAGAAATCAGTCGAGTACGTAAAAGGGGTCAGATGTCAACTCCTACTTCTGTGTCTACAGCGAAATAATCTTAATGAGTATCTAAGATGAAGTACTGTGGAAACGGCGTGGAATAGGGAAAGAAGGCGAGTTACCACGAGACTGCCTTCATCTTAATGCAGGATCCGTGCAATTTGGAAACTTCTAAATATTCTTGAAATTGACTGTCAACTTTTGCCTCAACTCTGCGTTTTGTTTTACCTCTCAATGGTGTGACCGCCCGTTGTTGCTGAAATAGTGTAGCACATCCTTGCGTTCAAACTTATCACCATATGTCACTTTGACAATGCTTGACATTGAGGAAGCCTCCTGTTAATTCAGTGTTATCCACCTGGCCAGTAAAGTTCTGACATATTTGCCTCGCTCGCATTCATGCGAAACGAAGATCTTAAGTTACTTCTTGGTCAGCATAAACAGCATAGGCTAACCACGATGTCAGGCATGCTTAGTTAGTGCGTGTTCTCGCCCTATGAACTACGTGCGTTACTTTGTTCTGCGCTTAATTCGAGCTATGCACGCGTGCGGGAGCGTTATGGAATCGATTATTCGCTATTCACTTCGTTTCTGACCTGAATATAATGCTTTTGATAATACTTTTATTACTTTATGACTGTTTTCCCAATCTTCCTACATTTCGTGAACCACTCGGCTCTTGTCGTCGCCCGCACGTTTTGCCCTTTCGTCGCCTTCGTGTGCTTTTCTCATCAGAAAACTTCCGCGTAAGGCTTTCTATGAACATCGGCATAACTGTTCTGTTACAGAGTTGTTTTTTCTAACTCTGCACGAGGTTTGTACACAAGTTTTGTTAGGCTGACGTTTCCGCGGAGCGGTCTTCTTCAGAGCCTAGAAAGATCATAAAATTTTGTAACTATCCGACCAAACGTCTCCACCGCCCCACTGAAGTTCGAGACCCCCAGGGCAGGAGAACCTTAAAGGAGAACCACTCACCGTAGCTCTGTGGATTCTTCGAAACCAACCATCAATCAATGATAACAATCGACCAGTCTCAGCGGGGGTAGGTCTCCATTCAGAGTCTTTGTGGGAAGGCCACCTTAATATAAGGCCACAGCTCCCGCGTGAGCGAGGCATTCTCCACTACGATTCATTTTTGGATCGGTGGCTTGTATCCAAAATGCCTCGAGGGTTTTGAATGAATGCCCGCGCATGATTGCGATTCTTGTGCCACGACCTCCACAGTGACTTCAAAAACGCCTCTGTTGTGCTTTTGTATTCGGTGACTTCCTAAGGCAGTGGACTCTTTCACGGTGTGACTAAAAAGTGCTGAACATTGAAATGAAACTGCTTCGAATAGCACTGCGTAGCACGTGAGGGTTAAGGAGCACAGAGATGGTATGAAGCGATTGAAAGAATCTACTGCTCAGGGAGTCACCGAATACAAAAGCGCAACGGAGGTGTTTCTGTGTTTTCTGAAGTCACCGTGAAAGTCGTGGCACAAGAATCGCAATCATGCGCGGGCATTCATTCAAACCCTCGAGGCATTTTGGACACAAGTCACCGATCCAAAAATGAATCGTAGGTTAGAATGCCTCGCAATCACGCGGGAGCTGCGGCCTTATATAAAGGTGGCCTTCCCACAAAGACTCTGAACGAAGACCTAACCCCGCTGAGACTGGTCGGTTGTTATCATCGATTGCTGGTTGGTTTCG
>UZAF01021522.1:0-12912 GCA_900617895.1 Haemonchus placei
GATCAGCCCAAAGGTGAGGGAAAACTTCATAGACCAGTGTTGAAGAAGTTTCATGCCCCCATGAATAAGCAGTGAAGGCGGCTATAACATTTTCAAATCTTCATAACGGTTAGGTGACAGTCGTGAGACCAGGATGACATCAGACAGATGACTGAACGATTTAATTAACTGTTATCAGAGAAAATACAAAACGATTCAATTAATTATTACGCTTTGTAAGCACTTTGAGCTGCAAATGCAAAATGGTGGATGTTTATCTATGTGTAAGCGATGGCTCACCTGCCGCTGGTAATACCACACATTGATTCGCCGATATTAGAAAAAAAGATGGAGGTGTTCGGTCACTTTCGGAATGTCGAAAATCCGTCCGGCTCTCGGACATCAAACCAGCATCAGTGTCTGCACTGTAGAAATTTCAAGTGTCATGATTCGAGCCTTAGCCCTGACTAACCAAGCCTTCTATCACACCGGGGTCGGTCAATTGGTACAAGACTTATGTGGGAGGATAAAAGCACCGACTTGTACATCGGCTGGCCACCGCAAATCATTGATATACCACATTCTCATGCAAATCCGCCATTAAATTCAAGTCGAAATAGGGGCAAATTCTGTAAAATTATGTTCCTATCCTTCAGACTCAGGCGGATGGTTTAGTTGCAAGCGCACAGTGGGGCACTGAAATGTTCATTTTTTTATTTTAGTTTCAATCTCCTTATTTCGATGTTGGTCACTGGCGTATAAAACATATAGATCGTTGTCATTGAGAGCAGATGAATCTGAAGAAAAGAAGAAATCGCAAACGAGTGCATTGGTCCAAAAAATGGAAAACGGATTCCGGAAAGGTGGAATGAACTGCTGCTGGAATGCGATTGAACTTATAGATGGGCAGAGGCAAAAGAAGACCGGAGGGGTCCCGTTAACAGCCTTCTAAACCGTAGGATGGAGTATAGTTCAGAGTAATGTAGTTTGCTCCCACCACTGTAAAGGTAGAGGCCATATTTTTTGGCATTAGTCGATCCTATTTTTGGGATGCGCCCCGCATTTTGTGGCGGTCAGCCGATGCTGAAAGCCAGTACTTTTATCTTCCTAGAAGAGCCTTATACCGGGTCATCGACCCCGGAGGGCTGGAAGACTTAGATGGTTCGGCGAATATCGATCAGAGACTTGGTCCCAGGACCACGCATGTTTGGTTGTGCGCCACTTGATACTACACCACATCCGCCCGCATGGGATATATTTATTATACATGTCTCCAAATACCTCTATTATTCTGAAGAGAAGCGGAGTGCCAAGCGCTCTCAAAAGCTTGAATCTTGCCTCCTTCTGATCGACTTTCATTCAGTTTTTTTTTTCAAAAAAGAGATCCAACAATTCCTCGGCTACATCTTCAAAATCTCTAACATTCGAAGGAATCAGAAGCCATCATCAGTGAATCACGCCCATCACAGTCACGACTTATTCTGACCCTTTCTCAACAACTAGCATGTTCAGCATTAAAATGCGACAGCGTGGTCGGATAGAAGCGACCAGGGTAACGAGGTCAAACTGTGGTAAGAACAGGGTAAGATAGGCATCTCCGGATTGCCATATCTTCGGATCGACGACAGGTCGACTACCCCTTACAAGAGAATAGGAAGCAGAACTCGATAATGTCGAAACAATGTCATATAACATATAGAACAGGGATCATAAAAGAAAGAAGCCATCTTGGAACGATCTCCACGGAGTAATCGATCTTTAGATGGAGATAGAACATCAGTGGGTCGACCATCAGGTTGACTGCTTGAAGGAGGATCTTCGAGCTATCGTAACCGTCTTCGGAAGTCATGTAAATCAGATTCTTATGACTCGTCGCCTACTGCTGCGAACTTAACACCCCACCCACTTCACTAGCGTGGAAGTTTACGGCGATTGGGACTAAATGAAATAGTGGGTCTTCGTGAGCCAGCTTCTCCTGCAACCCTAGTAAAGAGGATAAATCACTACATGCTTAATCAAGGATTCAAGAGGCCGGGTGTATCTTCAGCTTCTCGCACAGGGTAATCATCTCACCCACCCAGGAACTCATACCCTTCAAGGCCTGGTGCAAAAACTACATTCTCGTGGGTAAAATCGCACAGGAGCGCCCAGATGTCCGATACCCATTCTCTTCCTCGTCTCCGACACAGTGAGAGTATAACATGGAACATCACGTAACATCGTGTTAATTCCTTCTTACACCAACGTCCATATGGGCCCTCCACCATGCCCCCCCCCCCCCCCCCCCCCCCCCCCCCNCCCCCCCCCTTCACGTCCCTCCATCAATATTTCCATGGTTTCCTGTTTTACCGGGAACCCAATAAAACCGCATAAAAGGGTTCATGAATGCCGCACCTGACACATAAAGGGCAGAGAAATTCCCAATCGTGAGTCAACGAAACGTCATAACTTTACACTCTTGCAGCGATTTGATGAACCTACTCGATAAACAAAAAGAAAGCCGTCAATAGATAATAAAAAAGGCAGAGTAAAAGGTAAAATAGATCAGGAAATATCCGGATAATTCACCCACCGACAGCCATGAGGTAGACGGTTAGGTAGATGACTTGAAACTTCATAAAATTTGCATCATCATTTGATTCGACAGCAGTCCGTGTATAGTAGTAAAGTATAGCACAGCCTACACAGAGGATATAGAAGCCGATGACGAACATGCTGGACGAGCAGGGGATGTGTATGGCCACGGGCGACTGCAGCGACCGAACACCGCAGCGCCGTCGGAATACCGTCGAGCCCCGCCCAGACCGCCACGTACACAAGCCGTATGGTTAATGCGATGATTAGATTGCGCATTGAAATTAAGGCGATATATGCATGTGGCTTTAGTCGTGATGTTCCCAAGTGGAGAATGGAATGGTGGCTGTCTCGATGTGGAAAGTCGATAGGAAGTTTTTCGGCAGAAGACACTCATTCCAGCTCCGACGAGGCCTCAACTATTTCGGTGTAGGCACTGAAACCGGAGAAACTGCACCCGTATATCTGTTACTGAGCTGGCAGACTATCTAAACTCGCCCCTTGCAGTTTTACCTTTGGAAAAATGCTTGCAAACGTGAATGCCTAGTCAGCCCCCACCTTGAACTTCACACTACATACCTACTGCCATACCAATTCGGTCTACCTTAAAGATTTAGTACCTCAGCCTGGGAGAAATTGTCCACTCACACTCTCGAGGCTGGATAAAAAGAGTTCCATACCAGTCATATGGAAGACTAAACATCACGATCGCTATAAATTTATTCACAAATGTTTACACTAGAATATGAAAACAGCCTGGAATGAAACTAACCAGTATCGACTGCACCTCGTTGTTCATCGATTTATCAAAAAAAAAGTTCCAGTAAAGTCCCTAATCGTCCTCATTGCGGTCCATAATAGTCCAGTGAGACCTGCTCGCTCGGACTAGGGCGCAAAAATTGTCTTTTTCGAATACCACATCCAAAAATGGCCTTGTTTTAACGTCCTCGCAGAGGCTGCACCATTAACATTGGAGCAAAATATGTTATGTACCTCCATCGAAGGACATAGTCTCTGGCCTATCAATCCTGTTTTGGAATGTGCCGCGCATTCAGCTTCCACCCAGAATCGTGGTGGCCTTTTCAATGCGTATTGTACTGAAACAAAAACTTTCGGTAATTAGCCGATATACTAGCCAGGGCCCTTATACTCACAGACGAACCTGGGAACAATGAACCGACCCTGGAGGGAGTGATGGAAGGCCTGGTTGGCTTAGGCGGATATCCACCTAGGATTCAAACTTAGAACATTACGTGTGTAATAGTGCGCCACTTGCCAGAACCACCTTCTCATTAGCCATATATACTAATAGAAATTAGATGAATAGGAACATAAAAGAACAGGAAGAGAGGGTTCTTCAGCTTTCTGCATCACGACTAGCTGTAGCTATCTGCAGGAATTTTTCCATAAGGAGACTAACAGGGCGATGTAGTGCAGCGAAGGGAGACAAAAGGAAATGAGCTTCTCGTATGAAGGTCGTCCTCAAACCGTGAAGGGTATTAAAGGCAGCGGCGAAGAAATTGAGAAAATTCGCCTAATTCAAAGTTTCTTAAATGTAGTGGAAGTGCAGGTTGTACGAGATCACCGTGACGGTAATNGCTCAAAGAGATGTCTACATCAAGCCGAAAAAGTTCGAAACTGCCTTTCACTGTCGCCATGGATCATGACAAGTTGTTTGAACTTCCTACATGGGAGTCACTTGAAATAGCGTAGCCTCGTAGCCCCGATCCGCCGCTAGGATACTTCCCACTTGATGGTCACTTGTATGCAAACTTCTGGTCGCTGACATGCAGGATACCATGAGCACCCGTAAACTTCGCTCCCTCTCAGGCGCTAATGTACACGCCTGAGAGGGAGCGAAGGAATCAGTTGGTTCGGGGTACAGGGCTTTTCGTGATGTTCCATCCGCTATCACTAGTGCTGTGGTCGCGCCACGAAACCCTGTTAATTACCAACTGGAAATCTTTCAGCGAAAAGAACTTTATTAAGAAAATCCCCGAACATCGGATGAATAAAGCTAACACAGAAACAGTGGAAAAGACCTGATGTGTTTTTGGTGCTATTTCTTATTGCTGTAGTTCGCAGTAGGGGGAAGTTTCCAGAAGATTACTGAGTTGTGGCATCAGCCGACTCTCGAACCCAGCCTGTGCTTGCTGGGCACCTTGCCAACTTTCGCATTGTGTAGTGCGGCCAAGTATAATAGTAGCAGTTATCAAGAACATTAAGGCAAAAGAAGTTCTCACGATAAAAGCTTTTAGCTTAAAGATTCAACGCCAATATTGGCTGTCCGGCTCAACGTTCCACGTTGTACGTATCTATTGAATACTATGAAAAACTANGGTAGATGTCCTGTTTTCTTGTTGGGTCTACATAAAGCCTAATACCCACATTGATGAAAAATAAAATTTGGAGAAGAATGGGAAGAGGTTCCCCTCCATCTCCTTTCTCAAATATAACAATTAATTTGTTATCATAATCAGAGCTTTCGTGTTCTGTCAGGAGCAGTCCGATAAACACGTCCTTGTATCAAAGCTTCATCTGATAACAATACAATTTCATTCACGAATACATAACAATAACTAATCAACGATGCCTAACTCTACGAACGATTGGGGCGTACGGGGCGAAGAGCCCAGATGAGGTCCATAAATGCTTAAAGCTATTAAGCTAGATGTGGTTTCACGTCGAGTTCGCCCACTCTTCGCTTACAGTTCGAGCAACTACCACACCAACAACGAAACCAATCAGTCCCTTGACAACTGACCTGAAAGAAATAAAAAACTCAAACTGTTAAGTACAGGAGACTGCAGTTTGGGAGGGCCAAATTAGTCACAACTAGCGGAGTACCAAACCGTCCTCATTTTCTGGAGTTATCGATATTATTAGATCGGTTACAAAAGTACGCCCACAATCGGAGGCGTAGCATGGCTATCATAACGAAATACATTAAAAACCCGAATGAAATTGGGTTACCCATTACTACACTCTCATTAATCCCCGTCTGGAACGACTCATTCAGCACAAGCCTCCGCAAGGTTTTATAGAAGAAAACAAAAAAGCCTGGAGAGGTACTGCAAACTTTATGGCTGTTTAGGCCAAAATGAGGCACGAAACGAAATTTGGTGACAAATTTAGCATAAACTCGGTCAATACACATATACCTTTCCTTCCCCACATCATCATTTCCTCTTTGGTAACGGCAATTGGGCATTTCACGGTCACTCCTCCAGCTCACGCCCAATTTGACAGTTTCAAAGAACTTGTCACAATAACTCTTTGAAACTACCATTTTTTAACTTGGATTAGTCCGAATGTTGACTAACCCAAAACTGGCAAGCTCAACTCTCAATGTTACCTGCATCATTACGCTTCATTCTAACGTAGTCAAAAAAATTTTATGCCCTGTTCTCCTACAATTGTATCGAATTTGGATTCAAAACCAGCAGCATGATAGTTTCCGAAAGAGTCCACACTGGCACCACAGGTGAACTCATATCAGCACATAACGAATGCAGCGAAGTAAAGAAAAACGTGGATCGTGAAAAGTCGAATTCGAGTTTTCTCGATGGTCACCCGATAAGGCAGAGAGCTAGCATAATCTTTGACGCGGATAACTGATCGTTAGTAGAGCGAAAAGGTCTTCAAAAAGGACAACTCAGCACGAAAGATGAGAATAGCTACAGAGAGCGAAGGGGCCGTAGCGCAACCACCTTTAACTGACCCAGTCCCACACCCACACCACACTCCCCCCTAAACCTAGGGAGCGAGAAAGAAATGCATTAGTTTGGGGAGAAAAGAGTGAACGAATAAACCTACCAGTGAAATGGATTGTTGTAGATCGAATCGAAAATAGGGAAACGAGTGTGGACCTGAGGAGGAGGTGAAGGGCCTTGTTGTACACGAAACATTCCCTGAAAAACTAAGAGATTGATGGTAAATAAAAGCGAATAGTGCCAAAACACGAGCGATTCAATACTTATTGCAAATATACTCATATTATAAGTAACCTAGCTTACAAAATCTGTATCTTTTCTACATAAGGTCTGATCCTCTTACACCTTGAAATAAACCCATTTTGCAAGGAGAACGAAGCCTTCTGCATCCAATAAAGCAACATTTTATTCATATTCGGAGATTGAAGCAATGTTTACCAGCTACTCATGGAAAGGAATCAAGCAAAGGCGAAACTCGCTTTTAAAACTGACTTATTAACTAAACAGGGCTTTCAACAAAGTAAAAGCTGAATTCGAAGAAAGTGATGAGAAATTGTCTTTCATTCAAATTGACCCTGCCACAATTCCACATCATACGATATGACTACCGAAAATTGGCGAACACTTAACACCCACAAATGCTGTCCGCCCTACCATAGAAGTTTCTCAAAAAAAAAATTGGATGGATTTCTCCACTCTAATTAAACAAAAACTTCAGAATACAAAAAAAGAATTATTCGGTCTGCAGGTAATCTATCTCCTTTAGTTTTTGCTTTCAGAGCACCTTAAAAAAGTTGGATTCAATCGACCAATACAACCAACTTATAGTCACAAACAAACTGTACATTTGGAATAGTATAAAGGCATCACTAACAAGTAAGTGATCTACACCGAGAAAATGAATGTCACATCATGAAAATAGATACCAGGTGAGAAAACATTAATCGCAGCGTGTAATTACGTAACTCTACCGACCACCGTAGTCTTACGCCTATAATCATACTGCGAAGCGAATTAAGAAGAATTGTAATTTTTCTGCACAGCAAGCGCAAGGGAGTAAGAATGAGAAAGGAAAAAATGAGTTCGTCGCTCGTATTCCAGGTCCACCCATTCCCTCACAGAAAAAAAAACTTAACTGGCATAATCGCGACAAGTGTAAAGGTTCTTCCGTATTTGCAGTCAACACAACCAACCATTCGTCGCAGATTGAGCATTCTTTCAAATATAATAAAACTTATTTAGCATTCGGGTTTCGCATTGTTTTTTTTTATTTGGATATCTTCAACGTGAATGTAAGGTTCCGTCAGAAACTCAGCTTCTATTTTCCCAATTGCATTTACTTAGCGTCCATTTCTCAAAACGAGGGGTAGCATCAATGAAGAAGTGACAAGTAAGTTCTCATCGCGCTTTGACCAATGCTGGGCGAAAAATCATTGTTCAAGAAACATTTACTGCGGGTAAATTCCTACAGTATTACAGCCATGGTTTCTGGCCCGGTCCATGATCCACTATGCAGAGAAGATGCTAGCTCTAGGATAAGATTTGTGATAGAATCCTTCACGTTGTAGTGGAACCCTTTGGTTTTCTTCACTTATTGTTAGTCCATCATTATCGTCGCTTTATTTTCGTGGTATTTTCTTTTCCTCCTATCATTTTGGTTTTCTTCACTTAGTCCATCAATATCGTCGCTTTATTTTCGTGGTATTTTCTTTTCCTCCTATCATTTTGTGAACATATTTGTAGAAATGTCCGGTGTGGCAGGAGGAGCAGGCAAGAAAAGCAGTAGCCGGTCGGTTGCTACTAAAACCCTTATCATTCAAGAGTATAAACNTCTCAACGACAACTTCATAAACATACTTAACGCTACAAAGGTTTGTTGATGATTGTAGTCACCTTTACAAGAATCACCTTTGAAAGATGGTAGCAAAATGACTTTCCGAAAACTTAATCAGTGAACCCATCAGATCACACGGTGTTCCTATTTTGACCTTTGAGAATTCATTTTCAAAAAGACTTCAAGATTCCAGAGCTGACTCTATCCAAAGCCATGTAGACAGGACTTTTGATCCATTTGCTCTACTAACAGCTCAGAAGAAGAATAAAATTTCGCAAAGTCAGCCAGTTATTGTCGCGTAACGAAACAGAGCGCTTTCATTTTCAAAACCTCCAGTTCTAAGGAACCCTTGCACAACTCAACTAAGTTTCCCAGTCTCGCACAATTTTTGTTTTACTTCACCTTAAAGTTCTCCTGAAAAGGCCTCAGTAGGGTTTAATTTTCCACCACTTTACAGGGTTCTATTCTCCAAGTTCACGATTTTCAGATCAACACTGACGACGCGGCGCACAAGAACAGTTCGGGCAAAATGACGGAATACTACACGATCAAAAATGAAATGGCAGCGCGAGCAGCACTTATCGTTCGTTTTTTTTTCATTGATATTTCTACTCAAGCTGAATTGTGTTCGAAAAATTTTACCCTGTCGAAAAAGAACTGATTCGGTTCCGATTCTGATACTATTGGCTTCGGAAGTATTCATCGCTGTGCTGGCTCCTTAGGTTTTTTTTTTTGAGAGGAAGAAATGTGAAATGTGGTTTTGAATTGAACTCTTATTCAAACTCTTTTCGATAGTCTTTGATTGCTGCTGTCAATATTATCGACTTTCGGAGCTATTTACGTCGAATATGTTTGAGATTTATCAGTATATTACTGCTGGGCCGGGTGTCCTGTAATTTTTGTATCATGGTTATTTTATGCACGAGGCCTTGTCTGGTTATATTATCTTTACTTTATTTTTCTTTAGGTGAGGGCATGTGATGAACTTTTGAAACTGACGAATGATCTGAAAGAATTCCTCATTCTCCACGACTTCAACTTCCTCACCCACGCCATCAAATCGTGAGTTTATAGGAGGACTGTTTCCTTTTCCATGCTTCCTTTTCTTCTTCGCTTCCTAGTCACCCGGGCAGTGAACCCTTCTGTTTTACAACTTTTAGAGACCTTATATGACGTAATCTGAAAGTTTTCACAAAATTCATTCTCTTTTTAGTGCCGAGGAAGAATGTGACAAAAAGATGAAAGCGCAAATCCAAAAGCACAACGCTTTGCGAATAGACGTAAGCAACTTGCTCACGGATATGGACAAGGAGTTAATGGAACACTTCACATTCAGACATTGAAAAGTCTTTCCTCATCTGTTCGCTCCTCTTTACTGTTACGGGATTGAAAACTGGTACTATTCATAGAACTGCTTTTTGCACATTCATTTACTGTTTTTGATAACAATATTTATTAGGTTTAAAGACATGTGTAAACAATCACAACATCGTCAGATATATACAAATTATAATTTGAGCTCACTATCCTGAATTAGATTCTATGTGTTTCACAGCTTGTTGGGCGTATGCTGAACCTTAAATCAGTGAAATATTCTTTACGTACGTGCATATTTTGCCTACACTATCTAAATAACTAACTTGAGCAAGGAGCAGTTTCTTTTGGACATTTCCGTATATCAACATATTGGTAACATTTCTGATAGCGGGTCTTCTCCTTTTTGCCGTGGCACGATGACCAGGTTGTCCATTGTTCATCAACTTTCCGGATCTTGGTATGAAATAGTTAGGAAGTAATAGTAACAAATCAATTGTCTGTTGATCTAACCATCGAGGAAGACATCATCTCATCGTGAAGCCGTCGCATGAATAGCTCATCCGGATGTTCAAAGTAAACCATCATGGTACCGGTGTCCTAAATGTGAGGTGATCCTTTTTATTATGAGTTAATCTCCCTGGTTTTCTGATTCGCTCTCCTCCCAGAATACATAAGAATCATCGCAATGGTCAGCAGTTAACCGAGACGGGGAATTTGATGTTAAATCAGGCCCAGTGACCTGGCTGGAACTAGGTAACCGCGATGGCGCGTCCTGACCCATACTCTTCAATACTACTCGTTTAGATCCACGACAAACTGTGGCACATAACCATCGTGCAAGGTTCACAGTGCTGCCGTAAGCCAAAATTTTAGTGTGAAGATACATTCTTTTTCTTTTGTGAAACTTACCTCAGGTATGAACACACCCGGTTGAGTCTTTTTCGTTTCCGTATTCAGAAGGCAGTTCTAAATTGTAGAATTGTTCTTCAATTACAGTCAAACTGTATAATTTGGAAGAATTTTGATTCGAAATACCTGCTCTTTGTCATTCGGATACCACATCGCTGACATGCACTGGAATCCGTACCGTTTCAATGCCTAGAAGAAGATTTTGGAAATCTAGCGATCAAGAAATGATACATTCGGTGGGAACCCGCACATTTTACATGATAGAGAGTTTGATTCGTCGTGATGGGAGATGGGCAGTTGAATCGGTTTTGTGTAATGGTTTCGCCGCACGCCGCGGTCGCGGACTTGTTGCCTCGCTAATGCAGTCCTAGCGTTCTCCATACACCTCGATCAATCTGCGACTACTATTTATGGCACGATTCTAGTGTAACTTCTTTTGTTCCTGCATCTCTTCCTCACTGCCATGCTTCTACTAGATTCTTTCGCAAACGACGTCGTTCTCGCCGCGGAACGACATTTCGATTCGCCTGTCGCCCTCATACCCGTCGTTGATAAGGGTACTCATTTTGCCCTAGCTTTTTGATCAGCTACATCGTGGAGTTACGATTACCTCTCTGAAATTTTTCGACAAAAAGTATTGGAAACGCTAGAACGAGGCAGCTGGTCCGCGACTGCCGCGTGCGGCGAGTCGATTCAAGAGACGCTGGAAAAAGCTAGAGGAAATTCCGAGATTTCTACGCTAGCAGTAGTGTCACCATTCTCTAATTCTGGATGGTCGATGAAGTGACACTACTGCTACTATAGCTGCCACTCAAGAGACAATGTCCTTCCAAGGGAAGACTATCTCCTTCCACAAATTATCAAAATTAGTCGATGTCTCTTACAAAAACTAATTTCTTACCGCATAACATGCCGAAATACACTGTTCGATACCGTAGACATCTTCGATTTGTTCTACAAATCCTGCCAAAATGTGATTGGCCACTCCAATGAGATGGGTTGACCGTCCTGAAATGTCGGTTTGATTACTCAACTTCTGGGTGGATAGCTTATCTTCAGCGAATGTGCTATTATAATACAATGTTATTCTCTTCCGAGTTCATGACCGTGAATCTGATAGGCATCACGAGAAGCTACAGTTTGCCGTGCTTATCTTCCTTTATCCAGTGTCCAATTTGGAAATAGCTCACTAAGCAGGACCCTATAGTGACACCCACTTGACCGATTTCTCTCTTCCGAGAGGTTGAGTGAGAGGGGATGGGAGATTATGTTAAGTTACTTCTAGATGTTATAGATGCTAACGAAACAACCATAAGACAATTCTTTCAACTGGACAATTTCCCCTTCCTTACCATCCCAATCAAAAGATGCAACCTTCCATAGTCGTTGCGACTTCCCTTCACTTAGAATTCAATAGAGTCAGTTCGCTACACTACTAAGTAACACTAAGCATGTGAAGCTATGGCCTGATTCGTTACCTTTGACCAACATCTTATCAATACAAGATTTTTCAATGTAGGTTCCATTTTCTGCAGATTGAAGGTCTGCAACCGAATGCCGTACCCGTGTGGCAGACATCTCACACATGGAATTGGAGAATATGGCCGATGAGCTGTAAGATTGGCGATATTTTTGGTCCTTTACGTGAATATCAATTGATTTCATGGAAGACCCTAGCAAAACCTACCAATCAGGGTTGCCTTCGCACTGTTCAAGGCACTGTCGGTGGTCTCGGGCTTTCACCGTTTCCTTGACTGCTTTATACGGTTTCCTTGTCGATGATGGGAAGCTCATCATCACTACGTGCTCGTTCTCTTCACAGATGTCCGTCGAGTCGGCCAGCTGAAGACTCGTTCAAGCATAATTCGTCAATGAGCTTCAGAAAAATGAATGAGGATATTGAAAAGTAGCCCTTAGAAAAAACAGTAGACTATTAGAAAGCCCAGTTAAACGCCTTCCGGTACCTCTAGTGATATGTCATCTGAGTGATGTGGTTTTGTGGCATGAGTCGTTGGATTACCTTCATGTTCAGGGTCATCTCCATCACTGATTTTGGCACCATGAACACGGAAACCCTGAAAATCTTCAATGTGAATAGGTATGAGAGCATCAATCGGGCTTTCCTCAATGGATTGCTCAATAGTACCTGGCTCAATTGTCAAGATGGGAACAATGGAAAAACATTTTCTCTCTTTCTGGACTTTCTGTATCAAGAATCAGGAAAAACTCTAGGACTTTCACGATTCTGAACCTTACTGCTTCTACCACTTCCAATCAAAAACGGTGTGGCCTTTTGGGTTCGTATGTGGCCTATACAAGGAATTTGTCGTATACATCAAATACTCTTTAAAAGTGCCACAAAAAGAAAATTCAGTGCGAATTCGAATAACGAACTCTAATTTCTGTATTGCTTCACACATTTGGTGGTTGCAAGACGTCGTAAATTAGCTCTCATTAGTCAATTACAGTAGAAATTCAGAATTCTCAGGAATTTTCGTTTATGATTGAAGTTATCGGCGAATCTCGTGAGCAGGTGACCGCCTGTAAGGGTTATCTCTAGTACGTACCCGTTAGTAACACACACAC
>UZAF01021527.1:0-12897 GCA_900617895.1 Haemonchus placei
GCAACTCCCAAAAGGCAGCGCCAATTGGGCCATCTTGGGCGCTAATCGACGCTAATTTCTGACGTCGGCATACGTAATACAAGAACGTCAGCAATAGAAACACCTGGCCCGTATCCCGAACAACCATCATGGTACTATTGTTCCCAAACTCGCCACAATCAGACTGAATCGAATTACCTAATATGCTCGTTTACTGGAAAGGAAAGGGGATACTCGTTAGGGCAAGGTTGTTTTCGAATTGTGGCCCAAATATTTATTGAGTCATTCCTTGAATATTTTGTTCAGCGATACGAATACGAGCTGAAATTATTATATGTTTGATGGCAATTTTTTTTTGATATTTACAAAATTTAAATTTGATCTTCGGCATAAGTTACCTAGGTCTTTGAGATTTCAAACTTTTCGGTATTTTTTGGTTGAATTTGGAAATTTTCATCTGCCCAAAGTTTTGATATCGAAAGCAACTGATACAATCAAATAATCAAGAGCTCTATTCAGGACAAAAGTACCACGAATTCTGTATTTACCGGCAGCGTTCAAAATGAGTTCAAATCCCAAAATCAGAACCGTCCAATTTTTGGAATACTTATAGCTCCATGGATTCCACTTTCAGAAAAAAAAGCTATCTCAAATATGTACAGAGCTAAAGAGGTTTAAATGGCACTGTCAAGAGGTTTCTTCGCATTGAACTTTTAAATTTCGGGTGATAGTTTGGTTATGAACCCGAAACGGGTCTCGGGAGTACACATCCCCATAGAAATCTGTCGCTTCTGCCGGGTACTCGGTAGAATGTTTGAGCTTAAGTGCAAAAGCAACCTGAAATATACCAGGGAGGAAGGAAGCATGCGGTTTTTCCAAAGGAAACCACAGGGAACTGCAGTGTAAGGGCTGACCATACATGGTCCCATGAAAATTTCTTCGAGAACCGCCCTGCCCCTAGAGATTTTCCGCCCGAATAGTTCTCTACCCGGAGAATATTGCTAATACAGTAGCGAACCTACTAAAACCTGAGATTTCGCCTTCTCCAACATCGATTCCATACTACGTATATTTCTTGGTTTGCAAGTACCTAGCGATTCTTGGTCTGCAGTTTCCGAATAGCTCTCGATGGGCTTTTGAATGGCTTTTAAATCCATTGAACCTCTAAACTACGATGAATCGCGTGATGAATCGCTTAGAAGTGGACACTCTCTCAACAGTGGGACCCTCCGACTATGATGGTCCCTTTATTCTTCGTCCATGCGCATCGAGGAGGCCCTTAAAATGTCCGTGTGTGCGCACACGCATCTCGAACAATTGCATAGAATGCGGCTAATAATAGACCACATCTCTTGAAGGATGGTCTTCATTGAGAATGAAGCGTTTCGTCGACCCATGAAATTACGTACTAGTCAGTCAGGAAGATTTATCTTTTAAATTTCCCACCAAAATGTGCGAAATATCGATTTTGGCTCAAGAGCTGCGAAGCATAACAGAAGTCAGCTTTCTACAGCTTTGTGCTAAGGAAATATGAGGTTCCAGTAGACATTGGCCGTCAAAGGACCGGTCAAGGGCCTGAAATGCCTTCCATCCATTCCAGTGGTTGGACTTGTCTTTCTCTATAAAAGCTCCGGCTAGGATTCGTAAGAGAGCGGCTGGACGGTACCGTCTGATGTTACCAATTAATCACAAAATGGATCAAAAACCTACAGAGTAGGTCCCAGCAACGTCAGACCTCCGGCGTCTACCGTATTCAGCGTGTGAACACCATCCGTGACCCCTACACGATCCAAATATTATGCCCCATTGCTTTGTGCTCATCTCCATACCTATCGTCTGTTCCTATGGTCATAAGTTACAGTATCCTAGGTGAGCAAATAGTCGCTCAAATGTTTCTTTGACCAAAAAAGGGCACCTGCACAGAACGGCGGCGAGGTGCCAAGAAATATGCGTTGGCCGTGCTTACTAAGCGGATTACTTGGCTTTGGAATGACGTCAGAAACACTTAGGGATGGGCCTTTTTATGCATGCGATACTTTGACTATTTGCGGTGGAATGTTGAGTATCGATTTGTATCGATTGATCGGAATTGGGAGATGGGAAAGGTATTCTCTACAAGGAAAAAGGCATACTCACAACAATTTTTGATCATATTCGTCCAGAACCTCCAGAACCTCACTTCCCATACCAATTTGTCTGTCTTCTAGTAGGTCGTCCCTTGAGAACTTATATAGAGCTATGGGTCAACTCCATAGTTGTTGTGCTGCTCTTCCCCTGCATGTCATCTTTTTACCCCTTCAGTGCATGGCCATCGCTTTCCCAACTTCTCTTCTTTTTCAAAATCTCGTTTATAACCCCCTTTTCCTTCTTCTAGAGAGCATGAGGTGGGTTCTTTTTAGCCTTTCAGACCCATTCAATGATCCAGCGGTGTTACCAGAATGACGTTCATTCCCTGCCTCTTCTCAGGGATACCCTGACCCTCACTCAACAACCATCCTTTCACCTGTTGTTCAAGTATTTTGGCAGCTCATTCAGTATCCACTTAACTTAGCCCCTATGCAGCACATTTCCGGTGTTGGGGTGGGCCAGTCAGTCAGCCAGCATTGGATGCGTGGTTGAGTGCTTGTCGCCGCACCCCTCATACCTCATGAGGAGGTCGCGCTTTGGTGGGGTCTATTGAGAAAACACAATGGCCCACTATGGCAATATTCATGCCCGTCGTCGCTGGAACAACAAATATATGATAGGGCGCTTGAACAGACCCCTTGGAGAGTGTGCAGCCGTGCGAAAGGAACGTCCCAACAAAAGGATCGGGAGGAGAAAGCTAATGATTGGGGGGCAGGCAGAAAGAAAAACATTACTGAAAGAATCTTTTCTCCAAATGACGCGTCTACAACATAAATCCTACGAAATTGTGGCGCCAGTCAGACCGCGAACAACATGTGGTCGGTCGTCGATCGGGCGAGCACTCTAACCACACACACACACACGCACAACTGCTTCTATCTACAGTACCCGACAAGGTCACCTCCTCAAAAATGCCTTCACTTCACGCAGTAGCAATTAGAAAAACTACCGTAACCGTTTTTTGCAGCCACTGAATTGCTGCAAGAGCGGATGGGATTCCAACGTTTACGATGAGATCCCGAACAGGGTTGACTCGTGGATTTTAGACCTTCAGGAAGTTTCTGGAAATTGTTGGCCATCGGCCATTGTTGTGGCTGGTGCAATTCAAATTCCAAAAGCTCAACTTGATCTGTAGATTGTTTTGCTAAAGCAATATCAACTGAAATATAGGGAACAAGTGGTCACAGAAGCGAATGGATGGGCATCTGTTCAATATAGGGCAAATTTGCGTTCAGATCCTTAGTGAGGCGATGCTTTTTCTTCATTCCTATAGCTAGGGGCCATTGAGACCAATTTTTCCAGCCACTTTTCCATCCACAATTTATGGAAATGGTCTAGGAACGGTGGCTGCAGGTATGTAGTGAATCGTCCATTAGTGGATCCTACCGCAGCCGTAATGATCACGGTGAAGGCAAAGAAAACGAAGGTTATGACGGATTCTGATCGTTCCTGACTATTTGCAGCGAATCCAGACTTTTACAGCGCTTGTTGCTCTGATCCCACCTGTTCCTATAGGGAGTTAGAAAGTTTTGAGGTGGAAAAATCTATGAAATCTCATGTGGACTGTCCAAAAGCAGCATATCTGAAGTCTATTTCTTCTTTCCTCAACGGAGTCTATCAAGAATCCTTCGCCAGCATCGTATGTTGCAGTATAAACGACTGACCTCGTCACACTCGATCATCTTTTTTCCCCGTTCCTCGTACGGGGTCGTAAAATGTATCACTCTGTTACAGACCCACACATATGGTACGGCCATTTGGAATTTCCACAATTCAGTTGTACGTCATAAGCGTCTCTCCAGGAAATTATGTGCGTAGCATGATGGTTCCCTACGTTTCTTTGCAGTCCCCTATCAGTTCATCCATATCTCTCCGAACGCCCATTAACCCTTAACAAAGACGTCGTGAAACGGTCATTATCACTATGGATGATCGCATTTTTGTGGAGATTTACAATGGCGCATGTCAAGATTTGCATCTAACAAAAACTCACTCACACACTGTGTGGGCGCTGATAGGCCTGACTGATTAACGACCGGAGCGGCTCCGATCGCCGGTGCGACTACGGAACGAACCGGCTTTACCCGTTCATCGGTTACGGTACACGGCGTCGTAACTGCGTCTGCTGCTTAACGCCTGATTTATGACTTCGTCAAGGTATTTCGACTTCACCCCGGTTCCAACGAAGTAGCACTGTAGTCTGCCGAATCTGCCGAATTTGGGTTTCAGGGTTAGGACAGTTTCATCGATGAAATCTCTTGCCCGAATTGCCCTTTCCCTCAGGGAGCTCTGCTTTGTGAAAAACCAAAAACGACCGCGCGTCGTTGTTTGGCATGTTTTATTGGCAATGANCCCGTTCATCGGTTACGGTACACGGCGTCGTAACTGCGTCTGATGCTTAACGCCTAATTTATGACTCCGTCAAGGTATTTCGACTTCACTCCGGTTTCAGCGAAGGAGCACTGTAGCCTCGGCCAAATCGACATCTGACAGATTTGGGTTTCAGGGTTGAGACAGTTTCGTCGATGGAATCTCTTGCCCGAATTGCCCTTTCCCTCAGGGAGCTCTGCTTTGTGAAAAACCAAAAACGACCGCGCGTCGTTGTTTGGCATGTTTTATTGGCAATGAAGCGCGAAATTGCGAACTGAAGAGGATTTCACGAAGACAGCTGGCCTGCTTCATCGTGCAAAGCTGGTCGTCAGATGGAAGATGTGCCCCAATCACCACCGGCTGCCCTAGGGTAAATATTGAGGGGAATCACGTCTGGGAGATTGCGGTTCAGGTCCCATTGTTTGGCAAATATTGAAAGAAGTCTTATGGGAAACAGAAGTGGGATGGTTCTTTGGGTTAGGCTGTGCTTTAGTGATTTTTATGAAGAAGACTTTCTTACGAGAGGAGGGATCCATACTTGAATCACCTCCAGCAGGTCCCAGTGTGCCCTTCCTTTGCCCTTTTCGCATTTCCCATTCTGAACTCCCGTGCCCTCTGCTCGAGAGTATAGGTGGGCGAACAGAAGCACTTAGATTTAGCAAAGTTTTCTCAGCGAAGATATACGACTGGTGATTGAGGTGGTCACCTGTTCAGGTGAGTATCTCGTTCGTAACAAGTGGTCAACGCCACAAAATACATTATTACGGTCAGCTGTTCCCAGTGTACACATACACCCATACCCAAATTCACTCAGGTAAACTCTGCTCACCTTGACAGCTGTTTCTTTGGAACGACAATGGGTGACGGCGACGAAATGTGTTCGGAATGCTTTGGAAGGATTCTGCTTTGCTAACAATTGGCTGGTGGTCTTTCTGATGAGTAAACACGTTCCACTGCAGAGGTCTGAGGCATTGGTTGACTCGGAATGGGTATACCCACTTTTCATGAAATGGGAAAGGTTTCTGGGTCAGTCATTACAGCGCCGACGTTAAGTTTCTTTTCGAGCAGCTGATTCTTAGGCTACAACGTCTACACCTTTCAAACTATTCAGCTGAATTGATGACATAGGCAGCAACATGGCGCATTCCTGAATGCGGAAAAGGCCTGAATTTGGTCTGTATTTCCAATATTCATCAATAGAATACGATCATTCTATGCTCTAAATCCCCAATATAGCCAAAGAATCATCGTTCGCGAGAGCGTGCTAATACTAAAGCTCACACAGCCAATTATGCTATGCATAATTATAGCGACGACGCATATTACTCGAATTCTCCTTCACAGTAAACATTACGGCTTGTACTGAAGACGTAGTTGCAATGAGGAGAGATTCCCAACGCAAATTACCGGACTCGTTCACTTAGAGGCGATGATGAAGAACTTCAAGGTCGGCACCTCGACTTATTCGACTGGGACTCGACTTAATAACAGCGACCATTCGCGCACACAGAGGAATGGGAACTCTGTGTGGGAAGACTTGTAGTAAAGGGTTAGAGGCCAAATTAAACCATGAAGGGCCTTGTCAAATAATTACTTCAGAGAGACAATGAAAGTGTTCTGCTCTGATTTTCGATTTCCTTCGAAATTGAGCCTGGGAGCGGGTAGAACGACGGATTTTTCTTTATCTGGGCGACTCGTCTCTTTGAATCTTTGAACCTCGTAAGCTTCCATTAGTCTCAGTTTCCTTGAAATCTCATCCGGAAGGTTTTTTGGTCATTATGCAATGGGAATGGCTGAATCTTCCAACCATAAGTGCGCTGCAACACCCTTTAGCTCCATAGATGGGATGGTAATTTTTATTGCAGCTATAATTGCCTGTGCAAGAAGATTCCCTGATTTGGGAGGATTCCCATGAGTGAGTTCCGGTTCTTAATGAGGTGATGATGACGAGTCATTCTCTGAAAATTACAGTGCGATAAGAAGAAGTACAAGGGTCCGACGCTCATTACTTATCTGGTCGGATGGTCAGATAGGTCGGGGTCCCACCGCACCCATTTCCTCCAATTGTGTCGATAATTGGAACTAGATTTTGAGTTTTAGGCTCAAAATTTGGCGGAAGGGCAAATCATAGCCCTAGGATCCGAGGCCAAATCTTCCATCAACGGTCAAAAATTCCCAGACACGCCCAAGGAGCTTCTCTTTTATGCTACTGTCAACCCCTCCAGTGTACTCTGGAGCTTTCAGTGCAGATTAGTTCACTGCTTCTTGGAAGAAGTGCAAATCTCTAATAAAATATTCTAGACGCTCTTCCAGCGCAACTCATACCTACACCGACAAATCTCCGTTCCCAAATGGGTTGCTTTCCGTTTAATCCCCGGCACTATTCAGAGGACGATTAAACAATCGCCGATTCACTAGGAATTTCCGCTAACATCGAGCACAGCAATGGCGGAGGCAGCAAAAACTAGCGTCCCATATAATTATGTGGCGAGCGACGGCTTTTAGAGGGATTAAAAAGCTTCCGGTGGGCGCTTAAGTCGCGATTTTCGTTGTGTGGGAACGCGATGGTCCTTACGAATGACTGACGAGGGGCAGTCACCTCTATCTTGTGCTGGGTGGTTTTCATGGGGGAAAAAAGACCGGAGTAATGTGCTAATTTTTATGGACTCAGGGAAGCCAGCTGGCTTGAATTGCCTGAGAATTAGGTTATTTGGGAATTACAACAGCTCCCATTTCCTCATCTCCCACAGATCAAAGGGAGAGGTTGTTCTGAACGGCAGGTGAAAGGACAAGGAAAACTTTACAGCGGTAAAGAAACGAGTCAATCATCGGCCACTTTCACCACATCCATCTCCAAGCTGACGGTGGATGGCGGCAGATGAAAGACAACACACGAACGCCGCACCTTCGGGCGTGACCCTATGCAAACCTATGGGTCATAAAACGATCAGAGCTTGTCAGCGACGATTGGAAGAGAGTAGTGATTGAGGAAGGACGCCTCGAGTANAACTGAAGAGGATTTCACGAAGACAGCTGGCCTGCTTCGTTGTGCAAAGCTGATCGTCAGATGGGTAGATGTGCCCCAATCACCACCGGCTGCCCTAGGGTAAANCACACAGCATCTTTAGCAGGCAGGAGATGGATGAAGTGATGGAGTATGAAAGTGAAATGACAGAACAAAGAAGAATATGAGCCAGTATTGACAGCAAGGCTTTGAAAAATTCGCGCCTGGGTCCCGGGAGTTAGGAGAGGACTAAAGAAGGTTCTGAGAATTCTAACAAAGTCACAAATTTCGTCCCCACTCCTGCTAGAATCCAGCAGTCTCTGGAATTAGAAGGAGGTGTACTTTTTCTTTCGAACTACTTTACAAAGAGGAAAGCTTGCAAAAGACGGGGGAGTAGGAAGGAAGAGAACCATGGAAGTCCTCTCAGTTCCTAGCAAGGTGGACACCTAGCCCATTGAAAAATACCTTTTGCTCAGGATTTAAGAATTGATGTTTCTTTCACAAAGATACGGCAAGAACTGAAATTTATTGAGCTGCTTCCCTTTCTTCCTCAGCTCATTGACTGCTTTGAGAGTTAAATCAGAAAATTTCTAGAGACCGATCGGATTCGAGTTGATTTCGTGAATGGGAGCTCGTGCGGATCGCCCGTTAGAAAATCTATCTGAAATCCCTCATTACAGGGGTTGACGATAGCTCTACAGCTCTGTAGCTCTGTACTTGAGAATACCGAGTGCTAAAGGCACTTTTGTTTTATTTTTTGGCTTTTTACTTGGGTACCGCTCGTAGCGGTAGCAAGTCTGTCAAAGAATACCCCAAGTAGTAGTCTCCTAGGGATTTTCTTTGCTATCTCAGTTTGCACTACAGCTAATCTTGCCGGCCATCGTCATCTCTAATTTTGCGAGATGTTGCTAATGGAACGATAATCTGCTCAAATCCTTCCCTATGTAAAAGAGGTTTACACTAAAATTATCGGCCTATTCCAGTGGAAATACTTTCACAGCTATACTATACTTTGGCTAAGTGATGAAGTTCTCTGATTCCAAAGAGAAACGCCGAAAAAGTTCTAGTGAATTAGAGAAATATTTTGGGCTGAGGCCGAATCCCTCCGTGATTTTTCATAGAAATATTCACAAAAATTTCTAGTTGCTATAGATGGAGTACGGTAAAGTTCTTCTATAAATTTACTAGAAGGACGCGACTAGGTAAGCGAACACCTTCAGATTACTATCTTACTTCGAATTCTTCAGTATCCCAGTAATAAAGCTAAATCTTTTCTTTTGACTATGATCTCGATAGATATCCTTTCTTTCGTAATTCCCATCACATAACCATATTTGAATTTCCTAGTTCTACTCGAAAAAACGTCAGTTACTTACTGATAACAATTGTAAGTCTCTTTAAAACACTTAGGAACGAAAATAGTGTAAGAGTTTCGATAAAATACTGCGTTCCAAGGAGTCTTTTGACGGTGAACTCCCTGAAAGCTTTCAAATCTAGCCTTGAATTTCAGTTACACATGGTTTTCACCTTGTTTCCCAGCTAATTTTCACGAAACCTGGGAATCTATAGCATGTAGGTGCTCAGTGCTATTACCCCATGTACATAGAAATTCTTTTAAATATAGTAAACATAATGGCATCATACAAATATAGATAATTTCAGTTTCTGTTTTCAATCTTTTAGGCTCTCAGGGTTTATACTTTTCTTTGACAGGGCGTTTTTTGACCAGTTTTAAGCACTTGACCAACATGCTAGTCAGGCTGAAGTTGACTTGTAGTAACATGCGAGGACGTGTCAAGCGTAAACATTTAGATGCGAAAAACAAAGGCTAGACGTGTTAATTCCGACACTAACAATGAGCGAAGCTTTCGGGGTTGAAACGGGAATAATTTTGGAAAATTTAATTTTTTCTTATATGCGCATTCCGGCATGGAATGCCATTTTAGCTAGAATCTGTCAGTAAAAGCCATCAACAACACCTTCTTTCTAATCTCATAAGAGCCTCTTACGGTGGGTAATGTCGGTATCAACATCACATTTTCCTACGACGACGACGATGTTTATATAAACGGCCGTCAAAAAAGCGGTTGCTTTGACGCTGACGCAACCCTACCGAAAAGGTGCCGCCGGCTACGAGCACGGCTATAACGTCGATCGTAACGGATGGACCGAGGTCATACCTGTAACGTTCCGTACGTAACGCAACGGCCATTACTAACCCACAGTGTCTATCTGGATTACATAACCATCCTGTCACTGAAGACGATCGATCAATCAATGAATAAACTGATCTTATTCGATTTTCGTCGATTTCTCTCATCATCATCAACGTATGCATTTTACGACCACGACCCCATTACCGTAATCAGCCGTTAATGGATTCTAAAATCATTAGACGATGTGATAGTCACGCCCCAAGGGGGTACGGTAGTGATAATTGTCTACAACGGTAACGGCTGTGCTTACTCAAGCGTAGAAATAAATTCATACGCGCATTGTTACGCAATAAGAGACATACTTGGCCGAAGTAGCTCCGGAAATGTTTAATTAGGGGCATAGTTAAGTTGTGCAGGGTTCTGGGCATTGTGTGCCGGTAGATATCCCGCAGAGTTGGCAGGCACCCACCACACAGCAATGTCTACCCCGTCGGCTCCCCGGGAACATTAGCATACATCAATTGAACTCGGTCGAGCACTACGAACTTCCGAGAGTTTAGCGCTTCCGTCAGGACCTAATTGCATGGGAATGAACCAAAGAGGTTAGAGGTTGATTTATGGTCCACGTTAACCATAACTAACCTAAAGGTTGTAAAATATGGATGATTCGCGGAAATTAATGCTAAGGGGCTCATGATAAATGCCTGGTTCCCTTTCGGCGGACTTGGCATGACCATTCGTAGCTCTAAAGTAGGAACAGCCATTCCCTTCGTCCAACTTTGAGCCCCTTTTCTTAAACAGAAATTTGCAACTGCTCCATTGAGTTTCTGGGACTTCCTAAACCGGCCCCAACAACCTCCATTACAGCAGTTGCACTTTCAGAAACTCCATTCGAATTAGCATAAAACCTCGTTCCGGTTCTAGCCTGAGCAGCACTCAAACACACTGACACCATGTACCCATTCTCCCTCATAACAAAAAATCCTCCTTTTGAATGGATATAGAATGTCCTGGGAGAGATTTCTGGGCCAGATATGAGCATAGGGAGCATGGCGAAGTCCCTACCGTAATTAGCATGTCCATAGTAGTACTATTACGTAGATCACACGTGTAGATAAGTGTGACAAGTCACAACGAATGAGCATGGGATTTGATCGATGGCGGTGTAGATGAAATGAAAATCGAAACAGTAGATCATTTGTAACATACCTGATACTGTAGTTCGAGATCGTGAAGGCATTTAGCTTGGCATCGTGCCGAAAGCAGTTCATCGGCTAAAGTGTTGTCAATCAGTAAAACTGGTAATATGAGGATCACCGTCGGCCACAGCATGATTAGTAATTAAGCTGGATCGCAGGTTATCGGTACATAAACCTGAAATTCCCAATTTGGATCTCGATAAATCGATCAGCTATTGATCGAATATTCCGGAAGATTCCATGGGATCAATGTCAACAACACGATAAAGAGAAGGAGCACTCCTGGGGTTGAGGAATTTTTTAGACAAATGTATAATCCTTGCGGTATGAGAGGTGCGTAGTGCTCAAATGTGGCTGCAATTGCAACTACGCCCAGAAATGACGGTACAGCTGTACGATAACTCTGATTTTCTAAAAGTGAAGGTCTCTCCTGATACAAAGAAATTTTTTTTTTCAAAAATTTGAGCAGGGGTTGACAGCTTATACGACTGAGCTGGAGAGTTTGATCACTGTATCGAAGTTTTACTTCAACCAAGGCACGTCTTGGACTTCTTTCAGACTGAAACAGGGTCTTGGGAAGGGGAAAGGGGAAGGAGATGGAAAGAGGCTGAGAAAAAAAGCTACTTCTTGCACTTTCTCGAAGAATCATCCCCTTGTATGATGACAGTAGAACAATTTTGAAGAACTCTTGAGTATAGCAAGAAAAAAGAGACGAAAAAAGAAGGAGGGTTGAGATAGAATAAAAAAAAGAAATTGAATGGATATTCAAAAAAAATAAGTGCCCCCATAATTCGATTGCACTCAAAATCTCGACGATTTCAGTTTAATCACTGTTCACATAATTACCAATAATTTTCGGGCGACCGTATAAAACCGGATATTGTAATGGTAGATAAAAAGTGAAGCAAGCAGTGAAAGAGAGTCTTCGAGGACGAAAAAGCAACAAAGGGCAAGAAAAAAATCGTAATTTTCGGAGAATTACTGTAAAATACCCTTTTTCCGTGGTTTTGGTTGTACAGTGGGTAATGTTACCCGAGTAAATGGTGTCTGTCGAAGTGGGAACGACCCCTCCAGCTTACCCAAAGGAAGCTGGCAAGTTCAACAGAATAAGGCAGCCGAGAATACCGCTGAAACGGGAGCATTCTAAAACGAATTCTTAAAAATTAGATTTCCCATTGGCTCAAAGTTCTGAACATGGAACTGAAGCTAGCTTTCCTGGTTACGTAAAAGTGCAGATGGTGCTTCAGGAGCAGAATAGGTGTTAATGGCCGTAAAAGCTCGTCGACGATGTAACCGTGAACGAGCCGTGGGCCAACGGTCACATCGAATAGGTGTGAATTGCCATTGTGATCGTTGTACGGAAACAATACGATTGTGGCGTTTGATGATCAATGGATGACATTACCCGAATGAAGCGATGACATAAAAATGGTCACATTTACCCAAAGATATTTGTAAAGTCCGAGAAACCAGTAATGAATGGAGTAATGCGGTGGATAGCAAGAATAATGAGGATCCAAAAAAGACATAAATTTTAAGATGTGGACGTTTTGATGGCGCCCAATTGGCTATTCAAACCTAATAGCCAATGACATCTAAAAGGAGAAAAAACTCCATGCATGCATCAAAAATTGGTATGCAAAGGCGTTCGTCTCTGTCTGCCATTACAGAGTACGGATTCATTAGTGAGGTCGAGCGTGCGCCGTCACCCCGCCACTGGCCCCGCCTTCTTCATCTGGGTGTCCCGCCCTCCCTCACTCGCTCGGTTGAATAAAGAGAATGAGGGTATTTTTGCCTGGGTTTACTCAATGGCGCTATAGCCATTATGATGAGTTCAATTGTTTTTCTATCCGTGGTCAGCAAGGATAATTGTTGATGCCAATGAGACGGTAGCCAATAGCCAATTCCTTGGCGTGAAAGCGGATCATCGGTCAACATGAAGGAAAGGAGTGAAGCGGGCACTGGAAGTTGCAGTCGGCTCATAGCAGTACCCATGGTACTATGCCGAAGCTCCTGAGCGATACTAGTGAGTGACATGGCGGTAGAATGAAGGTGCTGGAAA
>UZAF01021528.1:0-11243 GCA_900617895.1 Haemonchus placei
TTCGTATCAGCAAATATCCATATCAGAGTATTGTCATCAAAGTAGAAGTCACAATCGTCTAAAAAAGTGACGATTTCCATTTTTGAAACATCAACATTTTCTATAACTACTAATTGAAATGATATTCACTANGCGTCTGGCGACCGTTGCGTCCGACTGCACATGGAGTGCGAAAAGATTCTAAAGCAGGATGCCATTAAAAATTCAGTAACGAAAAATTTTCGGAAGATACTTCTAAATAAACAAGATCTTTATTTATAAATGAATGGAACTATCGGCAAATTGAGGGCAAACTGGAAAGCTAAAAAAATGGTTCAAGCGTTAAACTGGTTCAAGCGATCGAAGTGTTCTGGAAGCGTAGTGAGGCATAGTTTCCTATGCAGTGACTCGCTCAGTCCTTCTATATTTATTTTTTTATTCTATAATTTATTTATTCTATAATTCCCAACGAAGAAAATGTCAACTTCTGGAAGGTGAAAACGACTGGTTAGCCTGAGGTTCCGGTCTTTTGGATTCGGTGTTTGAACCGTATGGGCAATTGAGGTGCTACAAGCTACCCGAACCGCCGCTCGGCTACCACACTACTTCAAGTCTTGTAGAAAGCGAAATAAAGTAATCATTATAAGAATGGATGGAATGAAACAAAAGAAAGGGTAATAACAACCTACACTCTTTTTTTGCGCTTTTCGAATTTTCCATAATGTAACCATGTCGAATGTTGCGACAATTCCAAATAAAGTTACGTTGTAACAAAGGTCTACGTAAAATGACAGTATAGCGCCACATTTCGTATCAGCAAATATCCATATCAGAGTATTGTCATCGAAGTAGAAATCACAGTCGTCTGAAAAGTGACGATCCCCATTTTAGAATCATCGACATTTTCTATAACTACTAATTGAAATGATATTCACTATGCGAGCATCGAAAAGCTCATTAGTTCCTTTGATTATAGTTTTGCTTCTTATCACAGAGAGTGGAATAATCACAATTCACCCTATGGGGCTCACTCATTCCAGTGATTCATAGATACTGACGCCGTCCTCCCAAAGCTGTTGATCGGGTTGCTATACGCTTCCATATGTTTTGCCACAAATTCTCACTGGGCGGAGTCTGTAAAGGTGGGTGGTACCTAACACAAGCCCAGACAATTTTATGTCACGGGAACGGATTGGGCCTCTTATTCAGGAAAAGACAACTTCTTGCTGGAGATGGACAAAAAAGCTTAATTGGAATGAACACACACCGATAACCTTTTTTTCTACACAGCTGTAGTCAACAAATTTTGAGTAAGAAAAGCTTACCCTCAAAGTACACGGATGAATATGCAACGCTGATAATAGCAATGAAGGCAATCACGAAGTAGGTGTTCCGTATGGTGAAGTAGCTACGATAGACTGTCGGAAATGCGATAGCCGTGAATCTATTGATCGCAATGAACAGAATTGTGTGATAGCTAAGGGTTTGGAAGAGAATTGCCAGTTGACCAATGATGATACCAGTTGCCTTCCAGCCGTTGAATAACCTGCTATAGAAGGAACTTTATGAATTTTTCCATCAGTAAGGTTCTTTAAATTTGAACAAAAAACAACGAGTGTTGCCTGATCTGTAGATCACGCAACTATGCCACTCGCGCGGTTGTTTAGTGATCTCCTATAGCTGAGAAAAACACATCGATCCGGTTATATTTTGTCGTGTTTGTTTAATTTTGTGGAAGGCTATGAAATCCCACAATAAAATGAACTTGCTAGGTCCTTAATGGGTGTGGTGACTTCTTGCCAAAAATCGCGCCGCGCCCAACGCACTCGATCGCGCGGAGTCGCTCGTTTTAAAGGGAAAGGTTTGAACCCCAGTGAACGAATACGGTAGTCGTCACGGAATTGCCACTCGCCGTGGGAATTCGGGGAGAAGTACCGCCATCCTTCCTCAACCTTCTACCGTAATACCAGGCGTGAGTGGCTGAATCATGTGCCTCTTGCTTATACAGTATGCCTATGTCCAAAGTCCAATCTCCTTATACTGTTGCTTACTTCATAAGACTCTTTTCCTATCATGGAGACTTTTTTACGATCATCGACAACAAGAAACTAATTAAGCCAACCCAAAATATACCCACGCTTCTGAAGTTCATGAGCTTATCCCACAACAATCATCGCCTTAGTTTAAAAACAAATATATAAATGAGTTCTATTTGAGTACATGCTTGGTACAGTCGAAGAACACTATGCGGAAAATTTAGATGAAGATCTATTGTGTTATTCTTTGATATTTCATTCTTCGAACTCTTATCGAAACTACACAAAGATCAGAAAACTTCACGCATAATAATGGCTCCATAGGTTTCTCCGTAGGTACCATAAAAAAAAGGGAAGATGAAAATTTTGGATAAAACCACTGCCTACTCAGAAAAACTACGAATACGCCCTAGGATAGTCAAGGGATGAGAGTGTTGGGCCTGTGGGCCCGAAATCATTGTGGACAGAAAGAGAGGATGCTTCTAAAAGACATGTGAACATGTAGCAACATACTACAAATAGAAGACGAAGCTTGTGATTTTAGGAGAGTGTTTGATTGCGTAAATGCATAATGAGTTTCTTGCAGGGCCAGGCAAGTACTGCTGGGGCCAGCCACCCGGTACTTTCACCCTTTCACATAAGTCTGGCACCGCTGGAACGAAATGCTTCTTGACGTAACGCCACCTACGTCTTAGCCGGATTATTCTTTTTTGAAGTGTTTTTTGTATAAAATATTATCTGAAAGATTGACTTTTAGAAATGTTGAGGGCTGAATACTTACAAGAGCATACTCGGCGTCACCCAGAATAAAAATATCGCCAATAAACCAGCATTCGACATTGAATGAAACGCCATCAGAAGTCCGAACGGATTTCGAAAAATTGGCAGGCGCATCATCACCACTGCTGACAAGCTGTTCAGCGCCAAACCCAAGATTCCAATCTGAAAAGACCAGTCATAATGGCGTAGAGAATTATCCGGCAGAAATTTTGGAACATAACACTTACAATGGCCGTGATTGTCGCCAGCGATATATTTCTGATTTTCTCATGTTCATAGTCTTCTACGCTCGTGGCTGTTTCCATCTGTGATCCCTGAAAAATTATTTGTGCATATTCAGTAAGAACATCCAATCAAATGGCATTTGAAAAAAGCTGAAGAAATAATATCACTAAGTGTCAAGCATAATGTCTTAGATAATAATTCTATCAGTTCATTAGCGTTCCATTCACCCCATAAGTTCCTTAAGCCCAACTCTATACTCACTCGATTTGCGAGAAGTTCCGACTTAAGCAATAGTCTGGGTTCTTAAGTAGAAAGAAAAAGTAAGAGTTTGACTTGTCAAACCGTCCTTGCCCCTTACCATTTTTGCAAACCCTCTGATTCTGATATAAGTTCCGTAACAAGATCCCCTAATTTCGACTTTGTCGCTACACACGAAGAGTAGAAGATATTTTTGTCATTCAGTTGAATCGGCACCGCCACCGAGCGGAATAACTTACTCTGTGGACTGCATCGGCATTTTAGTGAAAGGATTTCTCATGAGAACCGGGAGGGGAGTCAGCCCCAGAGTTCCAACCCATCACTCACTGGCTTCTCTAAGTGTATCCAAGTCTTAAAGTGACTCTGATGTGAGCTCTTCAACACCCTGACAATCATTCACGATTATATCACCGATACTGAATCAGTGATGAGTTGACTGAAAACTCGCTGAGGAAGCAAACAGTAGAGTAAAAGGAAGAATAGGTGATATCCTTCAGGAATCAAGTAAGGGGGAGGACCTTGAGCAGGTGAACGGTGAAGCGTAATCGAATTGTCTACATGACTGCCTCATCCTTTCACTTGGAGGAATCACGAATTATTTTGGGAATTAACGACCTAAGTAATCTACCGCCACAAGTGAAACAGAAAAAGTGAAAGACTAGAATAAGAGCTGGCACGGAAACAATGCCTGCTTTCTTGTAAACGACTAAGTTCAACCTTGAAGTGAACTGATTTTCACACAATTGTGGACAATACGAAGGTGAGTGTGTACGACAGTGACTACGTTTCATTTGTGACATTAAACAATACCACGGACTTCTGAGAACGGAAATGTTAGAAACAATTATGTTTCATGTGGGAGTATTCATGTTTATACTACAACCCAGGTCCTTTGAGATCAACTGAAACCAAAAACATCGCACGGGCAAGGGAACTTACTTTATAGCATGCCGACCGGTGTGGAGATACCGAGGACTGCGGAACAAATGAACAGAAATTTGAAAAAAATGGAACGTGAACCGTATGGAAATCGATTTAAAACATTCAAGTTCAAATAAGGCATAAATCACCGACAAAAAAAATTGAACTCGTATAGCGAAGGTAATGAGAAACCGTACATTGAATTTTGAAAGGTAGAAGGGGTCTGCACTACTCTGCTCATTTTCAAGTACAGAGTGGGCCAAAATAATTATTACACAGACATCACATCCCCGAAATTGAATCGAAAGCTAATGAAGCAAACCAATTTTACAGAAATGCTTATCACTAATCTCTTATCAAAATAGTATTAGGTTGAGTCATAAGTCCTCGGACAATGTCAAAGTGATAACTTCTAGAGATCATAACTCGGGAAAGAGGTGACGAAAATGGACGCGCGAGGCATCGGTAAATAGAGTATAAAAAACTCTCTCGAGCATTCACTAACGAGTACACCTGACCATCTCCTGCACCTGAGCGTGAGGAGAGAAAATGCCATGTCGGCGCGAAAATCCATGTCATATCAAATGTCAATTGAAAGCATGAGGCACCCATCGACCGAGCTTTCGCACCTTGCCGACTGACCTCAATCCACGAATAACTGTGGACTCACTCCCCAAGAGTGGCTGCCAGTTCACGTGTAGTTTGGTACGGATCGGCTTTCACTGGCTCCGCAGCACGTCCAAACCTAACTCCTTCGAACGTCCCGGACGGTCTTCATTTTCGATAGAATAGTCGTCCGACGTGAACTTCGTGTGCCACTTCTGAATTGTGCATCTAGCAGGAGCACCCTTCTTGTAAACTTCCTTAATACGTCTATTGATCTCCGCGGGTTCTTGGCCAGATAAAAAAAGAAATAGGATGGTTGGCGGAGGTGGAGTTGCGACGACTTGAAATCATGGGGCATGGTTGCAGGAAAGGAGACAGTTAGGTGTGTTCGTTAGTATGTATTTAGAAGAGCTTTTCATACTCTATCTAACAATGCCATGCGCGTCCATTTTCGTCTGCTCTTTCCGGTGTTATGATCTCTAGAAATCATCGCTATCATTTTGTGCGAGGACCTATGACTCAACCTAATACTTTGGAACCGGTATCTGCTGCATTCTGCTTTCTCCAACCCCAGAGACGACGATGGACCTTGTTAACGGTGGCACACAGCTAAGGTTACCCACTTGATTCCGGATTTTTGCAAGGCAATTTCGAGTTTATTTCACTTCTTGTTTGAGCTAAAGGACGCTTTCATCTCAACGGCCTACCACACGGAGACATCCATGGGATTTAAGTCAGGGCTCCAGAGTGGCCACTGATCGAAGATTATGAAGCCAGGGAACCCCTTATGCGAAATTTCTAGACAATTTCTGATCTGCAGTCAGGAGCATCATCTTGACAATATGTCCAGTTTAAATCGTCAAAGTGTCCTATTGCGCACGAAGAGATCGAACAGGTCTCCAAATCAACTATCACTCCTTATTTTACAAAAATAATCTGTGCTTCTGCCTCGACGGTGACGCTCGCAGAGGATATCGCAGAAAGCGAGCAAGCCTAGGGCTGCATCACTTCCATTTCTTTCAGTTTTATACAAATTTTGTAGCCCTGCTTTTGGGTACCTTTTTCACTGCGGATATCTTTCCTCCTGTGAACAGATACACGCAGACAATTTGTTGCATACGGCGAGGCAGCTTTGGTGAGTCAACCTTTCTGTTCTCTTTGGCCTGCTCACTGGGGACAACACTGTCTGATCGTATAGTGGTCTTTTTATGCAGATGAAGCTTCAAGATATCGTGCGGAATTTTCATGAAATATCTATTCATTCAGCCATTTTGGGCTCTGAGTCAGCTTCGCTGCCACGCAAACTTCGCCCTCCTTCCTTAACACTCCCCCTTAAATATAACCGCAGGCCTCTTAGGCTTACTCCTCCTATCTGCAATTGTTCCCAACTCTCGAAAGTGTACTATGATTGAGTGTATCACCTGCCTTGTTATGCTAAGTCGACGGTAGACGCACCGTGCCAAAAGTGCTTGTTAATGCAAAGCGATGATTGTTTCATGGGGTCGTGATGCTTGCATTATTTCAAAATCTGCCAAGAGTTTAGTATTACTAGGAAGGAAATAATGCAATCTACCTTGTGAATTGGAAGAAACTGAACTAAGTGTTATAAGCCCGGAAAAAATTTGGTATGAGCGTCAGCGCGCGCTGTATTCGTAATTTTGGCCCACCCTGTAGTCCACGCCCGCAAGAAATGTGAAGACACTACGCCCCACAGCAACACAGAATGTCGTAGAACATAACAGTGTCGTTTCCTCCCATACTAGAATGCAAGGTCCAAAATGAGCACTCCGTTTCTCATTAATCTGAGGGGGATACTGGAGATATAACCAAAAACTCTAAGCTCTCAACAGTTTTAGTTTTAATGAACAACTTTCTTCTGAAATAGTTCATTATAGGTTCATCGTTCTTCCTCCGAAGCCGAAATTTTGCCTACAAATCCCATCCTTGCGAGACTTTCGTGTTGCACACTGCGGCGATAAAAGAGCAGTTAACGAAACGTTGAATCAAATCTAGTAAAACTGTTCTGCAATTTCCTTAATTTTCTTAACAAAGACTTGCTGTAAGAAAAATAAATGTAATTATTCTAACATTAAACGAACACAGACTTGTAGGCCCTAATAAGCAGGAATGTGTATCTGGTATAGATTTGAGGGATATGAAAAGCAAGGAAACTTCCTAATGCCCTTTGAGTAACAGATTTTTCAAGTCCTCTTCTAGCCGTAATTCGGTCTGCTGCATTGAAAGTACTACCATCCCGTGTCCCCCATCCTCTTTAATATCTTCACATACGAATTGCCGGAGTTAGCTGGCTCGCGGGGAGTTAAGTGCGCTGCATTCGCGGACGATTTCAAGCTTTACTATCCAGTCTCCTCTAATTCTGACAAAGAATTACTTCAGAATGCTATCAATGATATCAGCTGCTGGGCGGCGCAATGGAACCTGCCCATTTCCCGAGAAAAAACAAAGGTTCTATTATACATTTAAGTAAAGTTGTTGTTGATCCCTCATATTCAATCGATGATGTACTGTTAGAGGTGGTGAATGAAATTAGAGGCTTGGGTTTCCTCATCCGTAGAGACCTGAGCTTCGACGAACACTGTAGTAAGATAGCCTCCAAAGCAACAGCTCTCACATTCACCCTGTTCAGAGCTTTGACTACTAAGGATGCTCTTATGCTCCTCAGAGCTTACTTAACTTACGTCAGACCCCTACTAGAATATGGGACCGTTATATTTAATCCGCACAAAGTGAAAGTTACCAGCACTTGGGTGAGGGTTCAAAACATTTTTACTCGAAAGCTTTTCCTGAGAGGGCTCGGTTTTGAGTATGATCAGATCCCTTCCGGAGTAACACGGAACGCCAATCTCAATCTTGAAACTTTAGCGCTCAGAAAGAGGTAATTTGATTTGATAAAGTTCTTCAAGGTCTCTCATGGTCATTCGGGGCTCAAGCCAAACAGTTTGCTATTCTTTAGGGAATCGAGAACTAGGGGATGCCCTACAAAATTTTTAGTTGCCAGGGCTAAACGCAACGTCAGACGCCACTTTTTTGTTATCAGAGCTAGCTCGGAGTTTACTAGGCTGCTTAGACTAGGTATTCCGAGGGTCCGGGAACTTCTCCCCTAACACGGCGTCGCACACGCCGCACCCGCCGCCTATCGCAGGATTGCGATGAAAGATTGGAGCGCGCAATTTGTGAAGTAGGGAGTCCTTTAATCATTTGAATTGGCTGGTCGCTCTCTTCAATTTCAATGCGGTATTGATCGTCGTCTATATAAGAGGAGTCATTTTAATTAATCAAGTATAATAAACATGAAAACTAAAAAGAAACAGAAGAAAAAACGATAAAATCCAATGAAAAAGCAAGCCAGTCAAGAAAAAATATCGCGTCCTAACGATTTTCGGGAGGCGGGGTGAGTACGGTAATTGCAGTGACATCTGCCGCATGCCGCAAGGGAGAATGCCGCGATAGGGGAGAAGTTCCGTTACCCGGTATTCCGACGGGCAAGCTAAGTTCATTCAAAAAAGCCTTAGAAAAGTATCTTACATCCTAATATACTTGGTTATGTCCTTCGTTTTTTTTGTTTTGTATTTCTTCTTTCTTTTTCCTTAACTATGTGGCTCCTAGTTAACTTTAGATTGCCTAGGGACTTTCCTTTTGTTCGTTACTCTTGGGTTGTATGCTTTTCATTATTTTAGCATAGGTGTTATCCTGTGCAATAAACAATTACAATTACAACAATCCCTGTTATTCTGCACCAGCCGGCTCGCCCGGCTAATCTCCTTCCTTGACGAAGTTGTATTTTTTGGTTAACTCTCCTCTCATTCTTGAAACAAATAATATTTTTATGTACACGATGTTTGGCATGGAACAGGGCGATGCAAATGGTATTCCCTGTAGTGTGCTTACGTATTTAATTGAAAGTCCCGATCTTTTGCTCCCTTTTTCAAGAATAAGTATCCGTTGAAGATATAATTGTTAGGCAACCAAAGCCCTGGGTGGTACTCACAAATGTTTCGAGCGGTGAAAATATCACTATCAGATATCGTTGTCAATGGACCCTTCTCTTTAGGAGGTATCATTAGTAAAGGATTCAAAATTACTGGCGTTCGGTTAAGTTTCGTTGCAAATATATCGAACAAAGAGGACCCTTCATTGAGTTACAAATCTTGCTGGGTAGCGGTTGTAATCTAGGAGCAGAAAATGAACAAAATTCTCACCCGCCTATCGTAGTGCCACTAATGGGTCCCTATCACTGTCTTTATCACTCACTTGTGTAATTCTACTCTACAATCTACCAATGAAACATACTGAACAGGCAAAGCTACATCGTAAATACCGAAGACGTTAGGGTTTTGGTTGGTAGGACCCTTATCTACTCTTATCAGTCAGTTATTATCGGTACCTATCACCGAGTACCTGCGATCCCGTCATATCCTACATCACCTATTAAAATTGCCGAGGTTCTACTGTTAATACGAGAAGTGTAATCCTACCAGATTTGAACGCTTTAAGTCGTTAACAGAAATTATGAATTTGCCGCCTAATACTTCTATCGTGCACGCCTCGCCCCCTGTGAACGGTGTCGGTCCTGCCACCCATGGTAAGTGTTCTTATCCCGCCTCCTGTTCTCCTACATAATTTGAACACTCTAGGTCCACGTGAGCAGTAGTCATAAATTGTAGGAGCAAATTAAGCAACATTCTAAAAAGCAGATATGGGAACATCAGTCCAGTTTGGAACATGTTGAGCCGAAAAAGGTTCACTCGGCGAGAAAGTGTGATTAAGAACGGAATCAGAAGAGCGCTACGACGGAATCTAGGAGAGAGGGAGGGAGGGGGTGGGGGAATGGAATGGAGGAAGTCATTACTACCACCAAATTAGGTCAGAAGACGGCCACATGGCGCAGTACTGCCACTAATTGTGAGTGCTTAACATCGACGAGATGTCGCATATGTATTAGGTTGATGCATACTTATTGCGGATTTCATTCGGCAAATTTAACTTGAAGAAACGATAGAAATATGTATTAGGCAAAAACATGTCCAAACAATTACTTCGGAACGTATCCACCACCTACATCAAGCCCCCCTTCCCATTTGCTAGGCAGTCGGTTTTCTAAGGCGGAGAAGTTTCGATTATTGGAAGCGTTCCGCGTCTTGATGTCGGCCATCAAGTCAATCATTTCGTCGTAAGTTCTGTTAGCTTGCCAATTTTTAACGACTACGGTAGACGTAATAATCCATAGAAGTTTCCATCGGAGAAAGTGACAGTTTTAGAAGCGGATTCTATTCCTTACCTGGCTTTGGCTGACTGTTCCATCGCGGAAAAGTTCGTTGAGATCGCGAAGTGACTCTGCCACCTTCCAACCTATCTCGAAGTAAAAGTGCATAATGCGGCGAATGTGAGGATGACTTCCTAGACAAATATCTGTAGAGGAAAGCGAGAAGATTATTTCTACAGCATTCCCAAATTCAATATTCAAATTCTATCGAGAGAAAGAATCCGCTATAAAATCTGCAATAATTATGCATCAACCTAATAGATATCAGCATCTAAAACAATTCATTTTCTACAGTTAAACGAGCCGCTCCTAGCGCCGACGTCCGTCATCCGTCGATCACATCTGTGCGCTAGATCGACACCGATATTTTGCTGCAAGGCGCAGCGATCAGACAACGCAACGTCTGAACGCAGCTGTTTGTCATACGAACTCCCACTACAGTATGTTTCATAAGTATAAAACCACCCTCAAATTTGGTGTTTATAGGATAAGCAGCCAAGCAGCAGATAGTTTTAAGCACTACTAACAGTTCATCACCCTGAATAACCTCTCCCCCCACCCCCCGGACGGACAATTTCGAATCAACTTCTACAATAACTTTTTTATGAATAATTTTTGAATTCTGAGTGTTTCATAAGTATAAGATCACTTTGAGAATTTGGAAAATTATCATCAGTAACGAAAAAAATTTAGAAAAAAAAATTAGTAGGCAAAGGGTCTTCCTTGTCTAGCTCGATATCGAATAGTCTATATGGCACCAGTTGGGCTACGCACGCTAATGTGTGCATCGTGTTAGTACATCAATTAATTGATCTGATACGCAGTGCTGCGATTATGTAGCCAAAAGCAACGCTTGACATGGAAGTTACTTCAATGATTCGCTCACAGAACTTAACTCCGTGAGATGGTAAAAAGAGCTCGGTCTTTCGCTACTACCAATTTGATGTGCTCACCACCTTCATGAGTGAAGTCTCCTAAAAAAGGCCCTGCGACTCTTCATATCATAAGGAGAAGCAGACAGCAAGAATAGGTGGATGTTATAATAGAGCTTTTTCCAAAGATGATCATTAGTAGAGGCTCCTTGATTATTAGCGGTTGGATAAGTTTTGTAGCGAATAATATCAAAGCAAGGAGGAACCTGATCCCTCTTTCTG
>UZAF01021529.1:0-12889 GCA_900617895.1 Haemonchus placei
ATTACCTTTCCAGAAAACAAACTGCTTTTGTTTTGGAATTTTACGAAATCCTCCGTCCAAGTGGTCGAATTCCCCAGATTCCTGATAGCCTTCTAATTAAATAAATCGTATGTAGATAGCCGATTCTTTGGCGAATCAACAATCACAACCGCATTTCTCCCGATTGTCGCGACCTTGGCGCCTGCGGGTGCGTTAATGTTTCTGCGTGTTAGCGAGTGGCTTTCACCGAATGTTAGCGTGTAAAGAGCTTTGTCACCCGTCACAGTACCCGCGTGACTCATGGCATGGTAATGTGCCCAGGTGGGTAGAAGCTGCTGTCTTGTGAACGCTATGATAACACTCTCGACCTTTGGCAGCTCAATTCCGGTTTTCTATTGAGTACGCTACTGTCTGGAAAACTTTTAGTGTGCTTCTTACTGTACTCTGCCCAATCAGGCTCATACTTCTGTGCGAACTCCATTGTTATATAGCAAAACCTGGTGAATATCTATGACCGCCCGTAAACCCGCAGGCCCGTTTCTCCTTAGAAAGCAATTTAGCCATTCTCGTTCGCTGAATATGCATCAAGTTTTTCCTTTTGGGGGGTTGCCATGAGAGTTGGTGCTTTTCACGGCTCACCTGCTACAGATGTCAAGAAACAGATGACAAACTTGAAGAACTGACTGTTGAGTAGAGTTCTCATGCCAATAGCAATGGGAAGAACAAGCTGACTTTACAGCAGAGTTGTAGCTATAGTTAAGCGTCGCGTGAAAAGGAGGATTACCATTACTCGACTAATAACTTCACACAAATGATTATAAGGTCCTAACGTCATTTTGAAGGCCTGCTTTCTGCTAACTGTTGAAAAACGGTTCCAAAATACGAAGGATTTGAAAGATTTTCGACTTCTGTGCACTGCAGCGCGGAAGTTTTTAAGTTTTGGAATGCGACATTGTTGGGGTCACGAGCACAACATTGTGTCGTCAGTCGTTAATTCTTGGCTGAAGAAATAATCCTGCAAACAGAACACCGAGAAGGAAGTTGTGTATATTGATGTGTAAAAACAATGTTAGCAAAGTTTATGGTGAAGAGAACACATCAAGTAAAAAGTAGTAAGCAGTTAAAACACATTGATAGAAAAAATTTTGTGCTTTTAATGCTTAGGTTGAGGAAAGTATAGTATTTGCAAAGAGTTTTCAGAGTTTCCAAGAGCCCAAAATAATCCAGGAATTGTTTGGAAGCTTCCATAGAAATACGATAAAAGGGCGCTATTCACTTGTGTGCGTAGAACCTATCAGATTTCATGATATCGCAATCGGTTGAAAAGATGGAGGTTCACCTTCGGCTTTTCTTTTTGAGTTGTAAAGCGTTGGAATGAGATGTATACATGGTCGCTTGGGAGCGGCTTCGATAGTAAATACTTGACACAGTTTTCAATATGTTTTAGTAGCGAGGTAGCCTGATTTGATCTCGTAAAGAAGTACCTGTTGAATGCGGGTAGACAGTTTGGTCATTCCATGGCTAAACAACAAAGGAAGGGGCAGCCGCATATGTTATGCGGTCTTTCCTTCACCTGGAGGTCACAAGGAATCTTCTGAAAAGCCTGGGAGAAATGGGAACTATTTCGGAACTTTCGGCAAATATTTTCTACACGACCTAGTATTTTCCCGTTTGTCTATCCCATATCGTCTAACTGAAAATAAAGAAAAATACGTCCAGATAGAGTGAAGCCTAGTTCTTCTTTATCTGGATTCTACTTCATAATGGATCTAAAGAGACCTACAAAAAAGGCGAGGGCTGGCTTGAGTGGTGTTTATTTTCCTTCTTTCTTTTGCCATTGCTTTCTTCCTTTTTATTCAGTTTCATTTTCGTTATAGCACGTTCTTCCCACTTAATTAATAACATTTATGGATGAATACAAAGTGGTTCGCCCATCAGCCTTTTCGGTGTGCGAGAAGAATTCGACATCTAGTCGTTAACCATGGTTGCTTTTTGGATTGCATCGATGTGATGACTTTGGTATATAGATGTCACGTTAAAAATTTCATTCTGTCTCCACATTCCTTTACACTTTGAAATACTGACAAATCGGTATTCCAAAGTGTAAAGGTGAGAGTTGACAGACTATATGCTATGTTTTCAGTCACTCCGACGCATCCCCCTTTTGAGCATCAAAGGCTAACTTTTCGACCCTATCACATTTTGTGTCCTCTTTGAGAAGTTCTTCTTTTCTAAAATCGAAAATATATCATTTTGTCAAAATTACACCTCAGCACCTACTTCAATTAAGTCTCATCAACATTAATATGGCATTTAAGTGGGGAGAGCATGTCGACTTTGGCCTTTAATACTCTTATGGTAAGCCTCGAATTAGGGAAAACAACTACACAGAAAGAATTGTTATTCTACAGCTTTAAAGGTTTATGTCGCTGGTACCAGTAAATTAAAACTCGCACTGCGTCTTTCCCCCATTACTGTACTTAGAAAATAAGGGTAGGTTGCGCAACAGTTCTATTCCGTGTCGGAGAGGTTCTCTACAGGAAGCCGCCGGAGATGAAGAAGGTAACTTATTTACTCACCACGTGAGAAAATGAAGCACAAAACTCCTCGAGGAAACCGAGTTGTACCCATAAAAAGCTCAGGTGTAAACGCTTTGAGCTCAAGAAGTGGAGTGCGAACCCGTTATAGTAGACCCGACTCCCAATAAACTGACTCCGGAGGAGGCCTATGCGCCTTTCTTTCTTTTCAGGATTAACTCCCGAAACGTGAGAAACGCTTGCCATAGTCTTTCCTGTTTCGCGAAGAAAGCGAGCGGATCAAAAATCCTCCCGTGGCAGCTTCCAGATCACGATTCAATGACCTTTTCTGGGTGGGTTCGAGTGTCGCGCGGCTACGGCGCCGCCGAGAAGGAGTGACTCAGTTCCACCGGAACCTGTCTGTCTCTCTCTCTGACGTGCCCCTTATAAAAGCGCGAAGACATAGCTGCCGAGGACGTCAACACAATCCTGAAGATGCTTTACCTGTTAGCGACCTTAGCATTCATTCCCGTCACGACTGCCACTTTCGGTATGTGTAATTCTCTTCATTGTTTGCTTGTTTTTTATTCCTGCTGATCAATCCTGTTCCCAAATGAAGATTGTGGTTTTATCTGGTCGCAATGTTTTTCGGAATCATCCAATTGGGTATGGAGCTTTTCTAAGCTTACTCAAAGCTTTTTAATTGTATTAGAAGTGTTAGCATGGCCACCCATAACTGCATAATTCTGGTTAGCAACTGGATTCCATTCAACGACCATTTCTGGCCAGGTCTTACTATCTGATGTGCGAATGAGGGAGACGACATGGCACTCGATCCATCCAGTAGATCTCAAACAATCCATTCCTTCAACTCTCTTCCACGAGCTTCTTCCGATAGCCATCTCAAGCCGTAGCAGTAAATAAAAGATTATTACACAACAACTGGGATTCTACGGAAATTTAGAGTATTTTTATAAACCTCACACTTTTGGTTGACAACATCTCCAAGAGAGTATTGCAGCAGTCCAGGCTTACCCTCTAAAAACCTAAAACTCTAAATTTCAGGTGGTTGTTGCATGGCCATGCCACCTCCATGCCCACCTCCCGTATGTGCTCCACCACCTCCGCCACCACTACCTTGTCCACCTCCGCCAGTTTGTCCACCACAGTTTTGCCCTCCACCTCCACCATGTCCACCTCCACCACCACCGCCACCACCTCCAATCTGTCCTCCTCCAATGCCATCATACCCTGCACCATGCCAGAGTTATGCACCAGCACCAGTCTTCCAACAGGTACGAGTTCTTCACTTCGGCATTTATGCCAAAAAACAACAGTTTATAATACTGGGTATAATTCAGTACGTTGCTCCACCAGCCGTTGATTGCTGCTGTCGATGTGGAGTGCCATGCCGTTATAGAAATAGACATCGAACTCATGGTTCCAAGGTGGCGTTTCACTTTCTTCGATGTTCGTTTCAGCCATCCATAAGTCCTTTGGATTGCAGATTTTCGCGACGGATTCACTTGAGGAAGAGATGGAAGCCACATGCAACAACAAAAAATTGCGGACGATCATTGAAGATGTGAGTTTTGATATGCTTAGGGGATGTTGAGCGACACCCGATCGGGAAATCGTTCGTTAGCTATTTACACAATATGATTCGGTGATCTGATACGATTGATTGCGCCACTATCACCTTCGATTTCGTCGAAAACCAGCTTGATGATGACCCTGAACACCCCCCAAGACGAAGCGCGCTAAAAATATTGAAAAGCGCGAACGAGCTGAAAAACGAGAGAGAAAAAAGCTATTGAAATCGACGTAGGTGATGTCGCCGAAACCGATGACGCGATGGAAAAGGCATAAGGAATGCCAAACACTATCGAAGGCAAAAGAACGGGGTGGAATCAAGAATAAAAGAGGGACTTTCTGCAGATACCCTTATTCAGAAGCCACTAGGAACAGCCCGAAACCAAGCAAAAAGTGACACAGTGGCCCAAAAATGGGATACCGCTCTGTTACAATATAAGTCACGGTTCAAGAAAAGAACTTATAACCAGTTTTGGTCTCTCCAGCTGAGGTGACGCATATTCTGATCTCGCTTACGAAATCGACAGCTAGACTTTCCAAACTGAAAAGCGGTTGCCTAGCGACCATCGTTAGATCCATTTTTTCAACTTTTTCGGAACTAATTTCTCGGGAGACATTCCAGAGATATACACTCAAAAAGTGGCAGGTGATACACCATCCACACACACTCATAGTCCACTGATCGGATCCGGAATCGATACACGCCGAGACATCAAGCTTCCATAGCTGCCTCCGGGATCGGTTAATTGATATCGCACCCATCTGGGAGGATAAAGCACTGACTTATAATCAGCCGCCCACTGCAAGTCACTGTATCGACCACATACGCATTCAAACTACCTCTACGATTCTGAATGGAAGCTGAATGTGGGGAGCAAACCTCAGACCGGCAGACCGGATTCATCAACGTCATAAGCTTTATCGTTATCCTTTATATGGCCTCTAGCCGGAAAGACCCGGTGTTTAGATGTGTTTACTCAAGCTATTCTGAAGAGAAGCTTTGGAAGCGCGCCTCCGCCTTGCAATCTTTAAGAATTACTAACTAATGGGAAATGTATCTGATAAATCAAAAGTCCATCTTACGCTGATGTAAATTACCCTTCTGGAGAACCATCGAGTAAGTCCGACCAGCATTCAAAGAATCCTACGATTGCCAGCACCTCAACTACAGTCTTTTCCATGGCTTATCCTAGAGAATTTGGTGAACAACCAACGGATGACCCCTTAATTCTTCTTTTTCAATGTATAGTCGATAATTGACTATCTCAAAGCTTACCTTGGGTTGTTCCGAACAAATCTGGTCATAACGTACGAAACCGGCCTATGGAGAGCTGACCAGGGAACATTCACCCAAATGGCTTGATTATGGTGTTAACTCGATGACCATTATCTCAAACTTTATGGATCGTTCCCACTAGAATCTACTCCCAAATCCTTAATTGAAGATCATTTCAAGCGGATCCCAAACTGGAATGTTCTGTAGAGATGGATTGTTCCAAGGATTATTCTGTTCTCTTCATTCTGTTTCGCAGTCTATGTACGATACACCCATCAGCTGATGGGAACGGTTGATTACTGTTAACCATTCAAAAGCAGTATAGATGTAATTTCCCATGAAATTGAACCTACGGCTCCTGATGAGCTGGCGAGTTCGGAAAGTTACAAAATGGGATGTGGGAATGCTTGAACTTCGCTTGCCTACAGCTAGCAGTCCATTTTTCGGATTCTTCGAGAAGGATCTGATGAAATCCACATTCATGAACTTCCTTTCAGTGAAAACTGAACATTGAGCGGCATTATGGAGGCCATTTCCTTATGATTTTCATTTTCTTTTGAGTTGAAGAACCGTACTGTTCATACCCCACTACCGCACAGTTCATTAATCTATCTATTTCCCATCCTTCATGACGAAATCGTGCTCAAATGCGTGAGTTGCCTGGTTCTGGTATATTCTATGCCATGGAGACTAGCCAGGTAACTAGTTTCAACTCTTCCAAATGGATGGAATTGCTAGGTAAACATTGGTTGGAATCGCCATCGCTTTGTATGTAAGCACACATGTCGCAATATCCTTCAAAACGAGTTCAATATTCTAATCTGAAGCGCATCCTGAGGACCAACGTAGTACAAACAGTCTCCAATATCATGACAAAAAAATTGGAAATTTCATGCCCGTAGACCATCTCAGGGACCTTATCCTGCGGAAAAACGGATGCGGAGAGAAAAGAGACGGCATTCCCTGTCAGCACTCTACACTAATAAGAGAAGGTTACTGTTTCCTTCAGGAACCCATGCATCTCCTATTTGTTGGGGAAAAGACTTTCCCCGCCCTCCAGATAATGTCGTTCTTCCAGCCTAAGTCAACTGTCTACCGCCCATATCCAATACCCACGTAAACCATATGGGATACTAATGAAATGACAAAATTTTTCATTAATGCTGAATGAAGCACTTTCAATATGATCCGTCGCAGATGAAATCGAGGAAGATACAGGGGTAAGAAGAATCTTTCCTCAATCGAAGCCTCTAGGTTCACGATTACCCTCCTTTCAACATTTCTCTTCTCAATCCAAAGAAACTCTTAAACTTAGTTGCGTAGAGGGATTGAAGCCCAAGACGTGTTCCATTGAAAGCATCTCCCTGACTCTACTTCTCTCTTCATATTGGGTACATAGCCACCCATCGACAATCAGTGAATTCAGAAGAAAAGGTCCACCGACGAGAGAACCATCGAATCTTAGAACATTATTAGTTACATAGCTTATATCAAAGAAGAAGTTTACGGTCAACAAATCAAACTCAAACTAACTGCAAGTGAGTATTTCAGAACATGACAACAGACCCAACGATCTCAAAACGTGCCATTCAAAAGGCAGCAGAAGAGAAGCTGTTCGGCAAGTTCAATGTGATCTGTGCCAAAGGAGATTTCACCTACATCGCCTATACGGACACATTCTGCCAGGCATCCAACGAAGATGTCACTTGCTATGCTTTCAAACCGATGTAAAGCGAATTGATTTGATGATCTGTGAGAATCTCTGGTAATATTTAACCGACCACGTGGCACAGTAATCTACCTTCAGTCATACGCCACTGAAAACTGTTACCCAGTAATCGTCACCACAACCAGCGCATCTCATTTGATACTTTAAGAATTTTTTCGATTTTTTTTTGATTGTTATTTCAGCATGTCTTTGTACATATCGACGTAATGAATACATACTGTGCACTATATTTGAGGATTTTTGAAAACGTCCTCGCTGAATTTACGATGGACTTGAATAAAGTTGAGAGTTTTTAATATTCAAAAGCATCGAGTTCTTTTGAATGCCTTCAACTGGGACACCACTGCTGACTGGTCCAGATATTGGACTTGGATGCCAACCGCGGCGAGTCGAATACGTTGGGTCTCCTTTATACTTCCGGCCTACTACAACATAATGATATTCTTTGGACTTATTTATGGTCTTGTATTGTCTCCACTTATAAAAAGGATGGTAATATAATAGTTGTTAGAAACTCTCACTATCTTAAAACATAGATAGTTCTTTGAAGACGACTGGCCTCTTCCCTGCCGTCCACAACGACTGTTATCGTTAACCGTTTGAGGCTTGTGAAATGGCTCAGATGAGTAAGGAGGTAAATCCTATTAAAGGCACAGTTCACGATAAAAATGGTGTCTGAATTCTCCCCCTAGGAATACCCAGTGGCCTCCAAGAGTAACAGGGAGGACGCTGTCAGGTACCGTGTTTTTTCTATCACATGATCAGTCGAAAGTCGAGGCGATACTAGATTGCAATATTCGCACCAGGATCCACACGTGACACACACTGTACACCTCTCCAGCTCTCCCAAACACCCCTTCTTCTTCTTTTTTTCTGGCCTCGTTCTCTTCCACCCCCCTTTTTCAGGAGTTTTTTCGAAGAATGTTATCACTTTGGAAGCATCGATTTAAGCAATTTTCTGCCCTCATCGCATCAGTTTCCACCCCAAGTTCCATTTTCCGTCATAATCTGGATTACCGAAAATTACCGAGCACTGTGCCTTTAAAGCAACGCGCCAAGTTTTGAACTAATGAAATTAATGTGTAAAATATCAACTAGAAATAAAATTGACAAAGTCGTGGCTTTAGTTAATCCAGCTTCGGAATGCGCCCCGACATTCGATATCTGTTCAGATCGTAATGGCATTTTGAATGAGCTCTCGGCTGATACATTGACTTGCGGTGCTTCTATCTTTCTAGAAGACTTGAGTATCGATAACGGACCCAGAAAGGGTGAATTTTTAGATTGGCTAAGGCGATCGACCGGAGACCCTGAACCATGCGTGCGTGAATGTGCACCACTCACTACTCCACTACCTCGGCCCAATAACAAAAATACTAGCAACAATATTAATATTAGTACTAGTACACTATTGGTATTGGTTGTAATAACAATATTGGTTGTAATAATTATCAATCCTATTTACTTTCTATAATTCTGAAATATTTGTTGTGAGTCTCCAAGGATACGCCGTTTCTTGAGTTGTTTTTTTCTGTTTTTTGTTTTCCAGAACAAAAACTTCAGAAAATCGAGAAAACAATGGCAGAACAAGAAGCGCATGACTCCTCGCAAAAATGATACCTGACACGTCAATGGGACTTCATAGTGTGGGCTTCTGATACATGGGAACTATAAAAGAAGTGGTAAGCGACAATCCAGCTTACATATGAATGAGTTGCAGATCGAAATCCAACCACTTCAAACGGGTTTCTCACAGGTCCGAGCAGAATGATTAATGTCATTCCAGTCGGAGAAAGGAAAGTCACTGAACTTTACAGTGGCAAAGGTCTCAGCATCCGGATTTATATATTTTTACGATGGACAGAACGTGGAGATGCTGGTTGGGAAGGTACTTTCCCTCATGTTTTCGTTTTCCATCTCTCAGAGCCTTCAACTTATAAAATTTGATGTCGAACCTTTTTTCATCAAATGCGACTATGAATCAAATCAAATTTTATTATTTTCAACATAGTTGCAGCCCAATGTCAGCAAACCCACTTTGAGCGGTTTATACTCAACTAGAAAGATATCGCCATGACGCTGTTTACCGTAATCAAGCTGCCTCTGGTCTACATTTGACGTAGCCTCGCTGGACGTGCAGCGGCTTCCATAAATTGTTGTAAATTATAAACCAGGCAGGCCCAGGCTCACCCCACTATGGCATACAACTTGATATGAAACAGCTTAACGGAAAGCAGCAGCACCAATTTGATGTAGACATAAAAGTCTCAAAATCTTGGGGGCTTAGGCGAATATCAAACCGGGATTTTGAACCCTTGACCATGCGTGTGTGGAGTGCATCACTTGCCACTACACCACCTCCACCCGTATACATGTATATGTGTAAATATATATGTATGTACATATTAAAGGAATGTATATGGGAAGCAGAATCGATCGAGTTTTCTGATAATTATTATGTGAAGGTAATCGAAACTTTGCATTGAGTACCTTGCATCGGAACTGAGAAATATAGTTTAAACCGTCTTTAATCGGGTTACTAGGAATTCTTGTCATTTTAATAACTCAATTTGAAGCTACTTCCTTCTATTTACTACGCGGATATTTTTCGAATAAAAGAACTTAACCGAATCTCTTATCCTCGAGTGTTTTTTTTTGCTATGCCAACCAAAAGGCGACAGAGGAACAGGATCAGGGCTGACCCTCAATTCACCCCAATCGTAATGTCTGCTCCCTCGTCACTTTTGTGAGCTGTGTATAGCTGTCTTAGCCCCGTTCTGCAGGACCTTTACCAACAAGATTAGGTATTTAAGAACATTGTAATCTATGGAAATCAACCTAACCTAGGGCCTAGGGAAATTAACCTAGGGCCTAACATGGCTTCTCAAACTTCTCGGTATCGATGGGTAACATATCACTATGGACTGTAACATCTCGACCCGACCCTCGTGCGTCACGCTCTCCTTCTTTGTTGCCAATCTAATTTGAAAGCAACCCAGCCTCACTCCACTATGGCATAAGCTGCGGAAAACATATCACATTTACAACACGTTTGCGGTATGGTTCGCCGAATGCAAGACAGGCATTGAGTCGTTGACTGATTCGGAGTGGTCTGGCCGGCAGATGGAACTGGACATTTAGGACCTGAAAAACACGCTAGAGTCGTACTCAGCGACAACAGAGCGACATATAGTGACAATGACATAAGTCACGACATACCACCTGTCTGGGTTTCTGGGCCTTCGACAATCTTCTCCACGAAGTCAAAGTGCTACCTCTTCAGGCTTGGCAACCACACTTGGCTTTCACCTTTTCCTCGTTCCACCATTCACTAGAGAAGATTGACAATGCCCAGAAACTCAGATCGGATGGTATGTCGTGAGTGGTGCAATTTTNTGATTCGGAGTGGTCTGGCCGGCAGATGGAACTGGACATCTAGGACCTGAAAAGCACGCTAGAGTCGAGCTCAGCGACAACAGAGCGACATACAGTGACAATGACATAAGTCACGACATACCCCCTGCCGTCTGGATTTCTGGGCCTTCGACAATCTTCTCCACGAAGTCAAAGTGCTACCTCTTCAGGCTTGGCAACCACCCTTGGCTCTAACCTTTCCCTCGTTCCACCATTCACTAGAGAAGATTGACAATGCCCAGAAACTCAGATCGGATGGTATGTCGTGAGTGGTGCAATTTTGACTGCGAGAAAGGCGAAAGGCGCTTATTTCCTTTCCTTCTCTCCGACGGAGTTTGTTTTGTTCTTATTTTTCTTTCTTCAGCTCCCTTAATACGCTCATTATTGGCGATGGGTAGTAAGTGAATCAGGTAAAGAACCCGATGCGGTTGCTCTACTGCGGCTCAAAAAGTGCTGGTTTCCTGTTGGTGGTCCAGGTGTGGGACAACAAAGTACTGTGAACCATTTCCCAGAAGCATGTTTTTAACGTTTAGACACAGACACATCACATGACTGTAATCTTCAAAGCTCATACCGACCGCAATCGTAGAAAACAGGCATTCCAATGCTTACGTATACACTTAGACGACTCGCTTATTAGCAAGGCGGTTAATCTGGGATGGACCTAAGCTTTTTTCCGACTCTGTCTCTGGTTTTCCTGTACGAAATCATCCCAAAGGAGTCTGGATCATAAACGTCGTTTAGATGAGCTGGAGAAAGTTACGACAGAGGTATTACGCGGCTCTTCTCTTCTCATGCTTCTTAACATCGCAGCAAGTAGCTGAACTTCATGGCCCGTCTTCTCTCACCATCAAGTGCCCGGCGAATCTCCGCTTCGCTTTATCGACGTGACGTAGATCGACTTTGACCTTCGACATTGCTCTGACATTGGAATTGTGAAGTTTTCACGTTCTCGAATTAATGTCGATGCAGAACGCGGCGTTCAACTGTTGCTTGGGTGGACCTCAATTGCTTTTGAGGCGATTTCGTCAGACGCAGGTTTCTCCAGCTTAACCCAACCACGACTCTGTTCTGTAGACTTAGCAATTCCTATGAGCTTTGCCAAAAGCATGGCACTGTTTCCAACACACACAGACGCTAGAAAACAGCCAATAACAATTCAAACCGAATGAAAACTTCGAAACTCTGGGGGAAACTGAATCTGGAGTTCTTAAAAATATGTATGACGATCAGGTGCAAGTACAGCATTGAATCTGCAATCATTCTTTCAGAAATTCCCTCATTTTGTGTTCAATGATTGACTATGAAGTGGTTTTCATTAGCTACACGAATACAGTGCTCTTCGTTGTGAACAAAGATTGCAGTAATTTTTGAAGGAATAGTTTGCAGTTCCCATTACTGGGATATTACTCCTCCTTTGTTCGAAAAATCTTTTAGGGTGGCCGAAAGGTTCTGGAAGTCAGTCGGTTTTTCCGACACAAATAAACACAACTGTAAAGTGGTCAGCGATCGAGATAGTGTCCCTTCTAAGCCACAATGTCTCTCGATCAACCAAACAGGGTACTGATGTCACTCCTCCAAAATGAAGAGAGGCGTGACACAATTCATTCATCTACTAGTAATTTGACTTCTCGACAAATGATGAATTTTTTTCCCAGCAGGTATATAGGCTTCTGAAGTTATATGAGTTGAGGTCCATAGGTTCCTGGAGTTACATGAGTTGAGGCCACGTGAATATATGTGGCGGATGGGGTAGTAAGGTCATACCAAGCCTGTCAAGCGTCTTCGTGCGGGTTAACCGAGCATTATCTATCACAATCGAAAATTCCCTGTAATGTGTGTGAAATGAGGGCTCGAAACACCGTCTCTTTCAGCCGGTAACGAATAACACTTTTGCGTCTAAGGATCCCCTAGTAAAACACCCGGTTGAGCAGAGGAGGAATGGGCTCATGTCTTGTTCGGCGTGAGCGCCTCGCTTTATAGTGGGCTGTGACCCCACAACAGGGGGCGCGCGATTCACGCGTGACCCCATTAGAGGTCTTCGCGCACGCAGCATCGTTTCAGTACCTTTCTGTTGAGATGGATCAAATATATTTGCAGTAGTCGACGGCTTCACCGTGAATAAAGCAAATCTCTTTACTATGGCAAAAAAGCCCCTTCGAGATTGAAAATTCACCTCATAGGTCAACAACTTACTTGTCAAACGTTCAATATAAGAATAACTTCAAATTCTTTGATCCTAGAAGATGCAATCCTTCTGTAAACGTGCATAGTTGGTCATTTCTTTACTTATAATACTTATAAGTCCTTATTTCTTCCGTTATGATGGTAATCATGATGTTTTAGCTCGTTTTGTACGATGACCTCATTATATTGGCGCGT
>UZAF01021532.1:0-12878 GCA_900617895.1 Haemonchus placei
ACGCCTCCATCCATGTGAGCCGTGCAACGGATGAGCGGCTGCAATGCCAATAAATAAGCGTCCTGCCATGGCCAGCCTGCAGTCCCGATCTCAATCCGATGGAACATATCTGGGGCATAATAGTCAGACAGGTTTATGCGAACAACCGTCAGTTCCAGGGCACAGAACAGCTGAAGCGGGCAGTTATCGAAGCATGGAGAGCAATCCATGAGGAACATTTTCGAAACCTAGTTTTTAGTATGCCACGCAGACTCTTTGATGTTGCTCTTAAACAAGGAGGAGCTATAGATTATTAAGTGTTGTGCATATGCCATCAACGTTAGTAAATCATTTACTTTTTCAGGGTGACCTTATAATTATGAAACGGTGCAGAAGCTGACCCTATCTTTAAAAAATTCATAAAAAATTTGAGGTGAAGGATATTGCGACCAAAATTTGAGTACAGAGGTACATTGTAACGGGGAATCTTCTAGTGTTTGCCAAAAAATCCCATTCCGGCTGCTTTCTCCAGAATCGCAAAAATCTGGGGTGACCTTATAATTATGAAACGCACTGTATAATGATGAGTGTGATCCGTCTGTCATGGGCTGATAAAGCACATAGGAGTCTACCCGTTCTCTAAGCATTGCAAACAGAGTTTCTAACCTGCTAGCAAGGGATAATCGAAGAAATCGTCTGCTGTGGGTCCTTCAAGATCCTAGCAGTTACCCTTACTTTCATGCCCGATTCCTTCGTGCCTGCTGCTGCCAGCCGAACTCTCTGCGTAACTACTGCCCTGCTATGCATGCCTTGAGTGTACAAGTACTAACGTCGAGCATAAAAGAGATGCAAAAAAATGCAACTATTGCTAACCTCGCAATCAGGAAAAAATGCTTCTGTAGTAGAACCTCTGCGCGTAGTCCTCTAATCCCCCGTATAGGAGCCTATCAAAATTTATCTTGAGCCCCTCAACCAGGAAAAAAGATACGATTCGAAAAGCTTTTAACAGGACTTTTGCCCCTACTGTATATGGCTAGATGTTGCAGCTGGCCTTACGCGTTAGGGCGCTATACGAGGTATGCCACATATCGAGAGCTTTGAATTACCTTTAATTAGTACACGAAGCCGACTCGTTTGGTACCTGAATCAAACCCGCCCGGCTGAGCACTACTATTTGATACATCTTGAACCAGTTTCAGAGAACTACAAGAAAATAAGAGTCACATCCGCTTACTTAAATGCTCACCTCTTTTTTCTGCCCACTCTTCTGCTCCTATTCCCACTAGAACCATCGGAGGAACAAGCTCTCCTTGGTCTTCCGGATAGGCGATGGCCTTAGCAACTTTACAGGGATTTGACAAGCGTGACACACCCCCGACAGCTCCGAACCTCAAGAGTAATTGAATCAGCTGAATGATGCAAGCCTAATAATTTATGCTGACCATCTTCAAAGAAGATTAATAGGAAAACGAAAATATTAGGTTGGTGAGAAGTTCGAACAGGATCCATGAAATCGTTGCTTTTTATTTTGCCTTCGTTACGCCGTGGGTGTTATCTTCATGATGGTACACCTATGGGCAAGTTGCATTTTGTTAGCCTAGCAAGAGAGTTTGACAAAAACAACTTCCTTTTTCCTCAAATTTCCACATCGAATATCAGGAATATATTCACCAGATATATCGACAGCCTCCTCTTATCCTTCGAGCAAATCACTAATGCCTTTTGTTTAGAACTCAACTGATTGAAAGAACCTCATGACTGTTACCATTTTCAGAGCATCACTAGTTACAAACTTTCTTTCAAAAAAATGTGCTTGAGAAAGCGGCGCCCATGATCGCACAAAAGGAAACGACTCGGGAGAACGAATGATGAACAATCTGCAGCCAAGCGAGGCGGGTGGATTTTTTGCAGATTTCTGAAGAAAAACTCTGACGTGCGCCTGAAGGTACCTGGGTAATGGTTTTGAACGTCTGACTGTGACGTCTGCGTTGGCAATATAAAGGGGTTCATAGGATAAGCGGCAATTGTGACCATCAAGCCTGCGTTCAGCAATTCAAAGCCGATGGGTCGCTTCATGCCGAGCAAGACTGTGGGACGATGTTTGCGTGACTCCAAAGTTAGTATCCTCTGCAGTGAAGCAGTTCAACTAATTATTGACTGCTCATCGAAGAACAGTTTCTCTTAGCGAGTAGGTTGCTGACGATATCGAAAACTGAACTTTTCCACTACGTGCTTTGTAGAATATAACAGCCCGTAGCAAATCCGGTGCTGGTTTAGTCGCGAAAGTTCATGTGCGTGCTCCTGCTCACTCATTTCTTGATTCCCGGTGGGAAACTCTAAAAGGTAATCACCCTTGCCACCGCGTTTACATTAAAAACACAAAATTTTTAGTGATTTGAATAATGGGTTAACCCACAAGGGCCGGGTGCTGCACTTACTCGAAATTGTTGCATCAAAGTCCTAGCAGTGTTTTTGAAAAGGCACTTGCACCCGCAAAAAAAACCATTCAAGCAAGCGTGGGGGGAATAATCGCTACCCAATCCTCCTCCAGCGCACCCACCCATTTGCGGACCATACTGACATCTTTCTTGAAACTGCTCGAAAACGCGAAGGAGCATGTAACGATTCCTAGTAGCGTCCTCTAATGAACTAGGCGTTACTAAAGAAAAACTAACCGGAGGCCGTCCGATGACATAAACCCGGCCTCACATTCAATAGTGCCGCTCATCGTAGGATTCGACCCATAGCCGCAATTGAATAACGGATTGTCCTCCAAAATCTGTGAGAGCAAAAAAAGTATAAGTGTGAAGCAGTAGACAAACAAAGCAGTTCGATGACGAATTATTCGAAGAAGAAGAATAAATTCTCAACATAGGAGGAAACACAGTTTAGATTTTCAAAATGCTTAAAAATTTATCGTTATCTACGTTGAACGTATCTATTCCACTCTTTTATGAGCTGGGTCTTTCCGTTGGGTTCTGGGTGTTTGCTTCAAACTGAATGGGAATTCTTAAAAAAGGTAGATCTAGAGTTAGAAGTTTGAACAAACGAAATAACGCTGCAGTTTATACGAGCTAGCGTCCCAGCGCTTCCAGAATTCCGTTTGATTTGCGCTCAAGCGAGGCTGCTACAGCGCAATAAATGTAGCTAAAATTGGTGGCAGACTTCGTCTAGGCGTAGAACGAGTAGCCGTTTTTTCCTTTCCTACGATATCTCTTGTTTTGTTGATCTCGATATTTTGCGAACCAAGTTTCGAGTGTACAATAAAGACGGGCTGTAGATGAACGTTTCAATGCAACCGTGGAGCGATTCGAATGCTGCACGCCAGTCTTTTAAGAAGGTGAGATCATCGACTGCACATGAAGTGGACAGCTCGTACATGTCATTGATTATATCTCTGTAGAGGCACAGTTAATTCACGATACTTGGAGATCTTGTTTTTCTGTAAAGGAGCAGTTCAATTCACGGTGTTTGAAGACCTTGTTTCTCCGAGAAGGCATAGCTTACGATAAAAATGGTATATGAGCAGCTCATTCTGTTCGTGTGGAGTCTGAATCGCCGAGGCGTATGTNAAAGCAGGAGAGACGCAGGGCCAAAATGGACAACTTGGAGAGAAAGGTTTTTTGTCTTCTCCGCTACTCCCTCTATGTTTTCAAATGCTCTCCGCACAACGCATTTCTTTTCGCTCAGCTCCGGAGCGTTCATCACATTGAGTCCTTGACCTCGATTATCCTACCTAGGGCATTAGGGAGATCATTTGTCTATACGCAAAGGGAACATCAGGTGCCAACACCATTCCAGTACCACTATCATGAACATCGTCCTCGCTTGGTTGAGTCTTGTATCGATCTTCTACGAGCGCTGTTTAATTCAGCCGACATTTGTTCCACCTACTCGCTATGCGGTGCTATAGGCAAGTGCAAGCAAGAAAGTAGAATATTTCCCACAACAGAATGCTGAGATAAGAGGGACAAAAGTAAGTAGCAAAATATGAAGCTCACGCGAAACTGTCCATATAGAAGATCGGTCATCGATAGGGATGTGATAAAGAATAAAAATCACAACAAAATCTGCAGCGAGCGAAGAGAAAAAATATGATCATCTCGAAAAGTCATCCCGCATCATAAGTCACCGATGATTGGCGATGTCGTAGTCTGGTACCGAGGACGGAACTTAGTATGTATGCGCCCGATCACCTTCAGGCCACATGAAGAGAGGAAATCGTCAAAAGCTGGGTCGTACAATGTGGCTAAGGTGAGCACTCAACCAACAGCCAAGTTACACATGAAACGGCGGACGATTGTATAATTATCTTGATGCGATGACCGCAGACTCATACCATGGGAATGACTTCCTAATTTAGGAAACGAGCATTGCGTGACCATACCGATATAGTCGAAACCACATCGTTTCCGCCAACACGAAGAGCATCTGCGCAAGCATTGCTGAGGAGACGTTCATACCGGAAACCCACACCTGAAAAACGTCTCCGATGTCACAAATACAGAAATGAGGTGGTCTCGATATAATAGCAACAAGGACTCACCGCCATGTGCAGCTATCATTCTCGTACTGCATGCAATTGTCGACAGATGCCACAAGAGAGAAGAGAGCAAAATTGCGTAAAGCCTGCAACGTTCGGAAAGCCTTACGTTAAAAAAAGTGCGCATTATACATTAAAGATAATGTTATCTCAATCTCTGGTGGTCATCTTTCACGGTTTTATGAGAATCAGTAGAAGACAATATCTTCAATCCAAAGCATACGAGAACCAGCCGTCTAAGGTACGATAACATGAAACTTTCCTGACTGGCCAGTATCTTATTCGTGTACCACTATCAACAAAGACAGCATCCTATTTAGTGCATTTCAGATAGTATGTCCGTTGGTGTGTCGATGAATTTGACTGCATGTACGTATGTATGCGTATGTATGTAGATGCGTGTGTTTGACCGGAAACTCTTTGAAAATGGTACAAAGGACAGGGTAGAAATACTGATTGTGGGGGAGACGAATTGGTAGTTATCGATATAGCTTTGCAAGATTACACGTTCGACGTTTCTAGCAAAGACGCAATCGTTCTATTTTTTGCGTACTGAATTTTGTTGTGGAATTGAAAAAATTTTAATAAATTTCTGCGTGAAAAAACGAAGGGTGCGCGCCTCTCCTGATTAGAAAATTTCAGCAATTTTTAGGCCCACACTCTTTCTGTTGCGATCGGAAAAAAGCGACATTTCTGCATACGACAGGTGCGGCAATGAAGCTTTTGCATGACAATACGCCCTAACGACAACTTCGATGGACCTGCTCTTTGCCGTCTTTTCGGTGATTCACCCAAGACCACGATCGACGTTCAAGCGGATCATTCCAGCAGCCCTCTCGTTGGAAATGCTGGCTTTTTCAACCAATCCTGGTTTGTGGGCGTGCGAACAATTGTGCGACCATACCTAAGCAAGCTCTCCTTGCACACAAACACGAAGTGACCACAATTAGGTGCGAGAACTCCGTGATATACGCTGCCTGCACATCGCTGCTGACCGAGCTAGAACTTATCAGCTATCAGCATAGCTAGAACATATTGAGAATAATGACACTGAAAAAATCGGAGCTTCTACAGAGAATAAGCTTCTTTCACAGGAAAAATTCCAACATTTTTTGGTTTTGAAAGTTTCATTAACGTGCATAGTAAGAAGCTCGATATATTTCCGGTTGAACTTTCTGCGAAATGGGAAAAGTGGTTTGATTTTCTTTTTTTTTTTGGACTTCCGCTAATCTGTGATATCAGACAACCTTTACAGAAGCGGTGTAATTGTTCAATATTGGAACCGTAGTTCGTTGAACCGTAGTTTCGTAGTTAGATGGTCATTGAACAACCTTTATTTCATCATTTAGGCTATTCCACAAGTCTCACAAGGCGGTTTGAAGTATTAGGCACGAGCTGCCCTTCTTCACTTAAAAGAAGTAAAGATTATAGAAACAGTAAAGGTATTTCACTCGATTGACAAGATGGGATTGCAATTGTGAATTCCCTTTGGAATACAGAAAGAGCCAAATCTTTGCAAAGATGCAAAGAGATCATCAGCGAAGGAAAGAAAAAGATACACAAGGAAATGGAATTGTGGAATTCGGTGAAAAGACACTTCTTATTTGAACCGCAGATACCTACAGGGAGCGCCATAAATGTGGAAACAATTTCACGGAGGTCCTCAATTTCCTTGTTTTGAGGGTTTTTCAAACTCCGCACCTTATCTCATGTTCATAAAATATCCCTTCTCAAAAAATAGTGAAGTCTCACAGTCATCTACCAACCGTCCGTCTTTGCGCGCAGAGATTGAGATCGCTTCCGGGATCCGTTTCGACATTTACCGCATGATAGTCTCCTGTATCGAAATGCGTGGACAGGTCAACGATCAGCCTATAGACGGTCACCGGCCTCGATTGCGAAATACAATTATTGGAAATGATTACGCTGCGAAGCCTGCAGGAAAACGAGGAAAATGGATGTCGAGTTGAATGAAGTTTCTCGATGAGAAAAGTTTTCCACGAGTAAATACAATGGTACAGAGATAGGTATTAAAAGTCCCTCGAGCTTCCTGACGAGAAGGAGCTCGAAAGTAAGCACAAGTTGAGTGCTCTACCTGCCGCGACACGAGCTTCGATACACTTACACTTTTACCTAATAAAAAGGTGTACAGCGTGGAAGAAATGTTTGGGGCTCAGCCTACACGCATAATTCTCACTACAAGTGGAGCGGAAGTTGAGAAGGGTTGGATCGTTTTTCTTAGCAATTTTCTTCTTCTGTGATGGTATGAGCTGGAATATTCGTCTTCAGAGCGATATTGCTTACTTTTTATGGAGAAAAGTATTAGATTTGATAAGGAACCTTCATAAAGGACAATTCTGTGGCGCACCTCTGGGTCAAAGTTTATTCCTGTGATACGACTTGGAAACGCTCGCGTTCTTGCTCAAGAATGAAAAAGGATCAAGACCGGTGTTGAGATGTTCGCAATTTCATCCATGCTCCCAATTGGTCTACGAATTTTCCAGTCCTCAGCCCAGTGGCTAGTGTACACTGGAGAGGGAAGCCTCCTCTTTACAATACACCACTGCTGCTGCTTTTGAGGAATCGTTGGAAAAAACCAAAAAGCTTTCAAAAACTCTGAGTGCCGCCGTCGATGAGTAGCCGAAGCGTCTTTGAGCTATAATAAGTCCAGGGAACGGTCATATCAGATGACCGTGAGTTCATTTTGTTGATGCGATGCATAATAAATAGGTCACATAAATTCACCTTTTACCAATAAATACTGCAGTTTCTGCAAAGCAATTATTCCGTCACCATATTTATGGCGCACCCTGTACTTGACTCTTCCCTAGGTTCAATGAACTTCAACAGTAAGAAGTCCGTCGCCATGAAATCCGCGCATAAAGATGTCCACATTCGCAACGTACAAAATTATCTAACTATTTCACTTATAGAATTTTGGTTTTGTTTTTGGTTTTCTTGTTGATCAGAGAGTTGAACCGATTTTTTCCTATTTAACAGATACTTCGACCAAAAATATGTTGAATCTACTTATTATGCGAAAAAATAAAACCATTATATTAGAGTTTTCCCTGCCAAAAAAACTTATTTGCTATAGAGAACTCATTTTAGTGTTATTATTCTCCTTAGTTGATAAGTTGCAACCCGGTTAACGATGTGCCACCATACTTACCAAGAAACCTTCGCACCTAATAAAGGTCACTTCGCGCCTGCGTGCGAGGAGAGCTTGATTAGATGCGATCGTACAAATGCTCCCACACCCTTAGTTTGTCCTTGATTGAATCTTCTTCTCTGTATCGTCTAACAGCCTTCTATCCGGATATTATATATTAGGTCATCTCATTCAAAAGTTCGCAAGCTTTAATTCGAGTAAAATGAACAGGGAACGAGATAGAAAGCTAATATTCTAGTGTTTTGTCAGGTAGGCTCCATCATTGTTAACGACCCTCCCCCAGCGTCCAGGTAGCATCTACAGGGTGGGCCAAAATTATGACTACAGCGCTCGCTGACGCTTATAACGAATTTTTTCTGAGGTCATAGCAATTCGTTCGCTTTCTTCTATTTCACAAGGTAGATTACATTATTACCTTTCTGATGGTGCTAAATTTTTGGTAGATTTTGAAAATAATGTAAGCGTAAATACCCCGTGAATAAATCGACACTTTGCATTTACAAGCTCTTTTGGCACGGTGCATCTACAGACGATTCAGCGCAACAAGGCAGGGGTACATTCAGCCATAAGCCGCTTTCGGGAGTCGGGAACAATTACAGATAGGAGTGGTAAACCTAAAACGCCTGCGATTATATTTTTTGGGAGTTTTAGTGAGGCAGGGCGAAGGTGTGCGTAGCAGCGAAATTCATTCTGAGCCCAAAATGGCTAAATGAATGGATATCTCATAAAGTTTTCTGCGTGAAATCATGAAGCATCATCTGCACGACAAGGCCTTTATACGATCAGAAAGTGTTTTCCCCAGTGAGCAGACTAAAAAGAAGAGAAATATTGGCTCACCAAAGCTGTCCCGCCGCATACAAAATTTTTAATACGGGATTCCTGGCCACCGGCGGAGATATCTGCAGTGAAAAAGGTGCCCGATAAGCAGGGCTACAAGATTTGTATAAAGCTGAAAGAAATGGAAGTGATGCAGCGCTAGGCTTGCTCACTTTCTGCAATATCCTTTGCGAGCGCCACAGCCGAGGCAAAAGCACCGATCATTTTTGTAAAGTAAGGAGTGGAAGTTGATTTGAAGATCTGTTTGATCTCTTCGTGCGCAATAGGACACTTTGGCGATTCAAACCGGACATATTGTCAAGATGATGCTCCTGAATGCAAATCAGAAATTGTCTAGAAATTCCCTAAAAGGGGTTCCCTCAATTCATAACCTTCGATCAGTGACCACTCTGGAGCCCTGACCTAAATCCCATAGATGTCTCAGTGTGGTCGGCCTTTGAGATGAGAGCATCCGTTAGCCCAAACATGAAGTGAAATAATCTCGAAAATACCTTGCAAAAAGCTGGGATCAACTTTATGACCTTAGCTGCGTGCCACCGCTAATGTTGTCCATCATCGTCTCTGGNGTTCGGTTAAAGCAGGAAGCAACAGATCCCAGTCTCAATGTACTATTTTGATAAGAGATTAGTGATAGACACTTTAATCAAGTTGGTTTGCTTTTTTAGCTTTCTCTTCGTTTTCGGGGATGTAATGTCCGTGTAATCATAATTTTGGCCCACCCTGTAGACACCAGGTAGCTTCTTTTCTTCAAGTGCAGATAAAATGCTGGTGATGTGCATTTCGGCGATCGCCCACTTGTCAAAGCGTTTGCCACTGCGACGTGACCTCATTTGACCGAAGCAGGTGAAGTCGCACGGCTGGAGGTCGGGAGAATGCGGCGGTTGAAACCAGGTTTCAATATTCTTTTCTTCAAAAAACTGTTGCGCAGTTCGAGATGCGTGGGGCTTAGCATTGTCATGATAATTGTCTTCTTGAAGTTATGTGCTGCCATCCAATTGCCGATATTACTGTCGAGAAACTGGCAATACACTTCAGCAATGAGGGTCATCTCTCCAGGACAGAGTCGCCAGAACGCCACGCCCAACGAATCCTTTGCCATGGTGAGCATACGCTTGGAACCACGTAACTCTTCATAAACAAATTCGGGCGGTTCTTCACCGGCGTCCATCCAAACCCGACGCTTGTGACTTTCGGGCTCAGTGTACAAACCCACCTATGTTTCATCTATAGCCAACGTTCGTTTCGAGAGTCGTGGGTGATGTTGATGGCAGAGAACATTGTTTCTACAGGCATCAATTCGGTTTTGGACTTGTGCTTCTGTAAGTATATGAGGTACCCATACACACTTCTTGACCATCTTCAATTCTTTGGACACAACTCGGCCAACGGTAGTAGCAGGAATGCCGGCCTCGCGGCAGGTTCCACAATGGTCCAGTCTCTGCGCTCAGCCATTCGACGCTTGATTTCAGCTACTCGTTCTTCGTGTGCGGAGTGAACATTGTGAGCACCACCTCTGCCTTCTTTTGCCTCCGTTCTTCCTTCTTTGAACATTCGCACACATTTCTGGCCATTACGCTTGAAGAACTCCGTCCCGTCCATTTGTTGATTGAGTTCACGATGAATTTGAGCGGCGGATTTTCCTTGTATGACGCCCCATTTGATAATTTCGCGTTCATCCTGTCCGGTAATACTTCTTTTCAGTTTGTCAATATTTCCTGCTGCAGCCATGATGTCGAAATCGGGCAGTGTCGTAGCTGACGGCACTCGCTTCTGAACAAAACACTGTCGGTGGTAAGAGCTTATTCCCTAATCCCACCTTTCCTCTGGATGTCTGCGAACTTTTGAACGAGATGACCATAACTCAAAAGGAATTAATAGTGCTCTTCCACACGCCCATGGTTGCAAGCGGCAATGAGTAGGCATCCGTATTTTAAAAGATACAGGGAGTTTTACTCCAGTAACGATGCATATCGCAAGAAAACCTACTTGTGCAACTAACCAATATCAAATAAAGTGAGTTTAATCAATTGAGGGTTTCTAAGTTTTGGCGCCCATAATTTTCGGACACTCTAGGATATCCTACTAAAAATTATACATTGAAGAATAGGAGGCACAAACCAGTGAAGTTAATGACGACTTACTACTAAAATGCTACTTGAGACATGCGAAGTAGAAACGTCGGCAGTGCGAAGTGTTTCGATCAAGGTGCATACGGTCATGACCATGTTAAAGTCTACAACAATACTTGTATTATCCTACAATCCTACTTACTATACAATTACTATGAAGCGCTTCGTTTGTCGTCTGTCGTCTGTCTGTCTGTCGTTCTGTCTGTNTGCCTGTATGTCTGTCACGGAATTCCTTAGCTCCTTAAGATCTGCTTGGAGAGACCGGACGAGCGTGGGATGGGTGGGTCATGTCTCGAGAAGTATAAAGCACACATCAGCTTGGCGAAGCCCGCCCACAGTGGGCGTGGCGTGCATCGAAATGAGCTGTACTGAGGACCATTATTTCAAATTCAATCACGAGATGGCTGGGGTGTAAAGGTGGCTAGAGGTGTGCATTGGTAAGTTAGACCAAAGTTAGACCAACGCCCCGCCCATCGGAGATGGGGAGACCCACAACCGATGGGCGGGGCGCTCTCCAAAAATGTAATGCTTCATGAAACATTTTTGAAAAATCATAACTCCTGTTCCCGTGGATCTAGAAAGTTGTAAGTTGGAAGGATGGATGAGAACACTAATGGTAGGTGGCAGGACCAGACTCCGCCGACAGGGGGCGGATTTGAACGGAAACTAATAAATCTGATAAAGGTCTATAATGAAAATCAGCTCATGTGACTCCGCCCGTCATGGTTAGAGCCCCTAGCGCAGCGATAGCGTGCATGTCCGCCTGGTAAAGACATACAAGAGGATTAACTTCAGTTTACGAAAGTGAATGTAAAATTTGCGAAATCGGTTACAAAAGTCGAAATAAAAGGTTTACGAATACGGAATTTGTAGCGACCTTTCACTTCGATAGCTCTAGCGTTTTGTAAGAGTGGTTGTTCAATGTATTTATTTGCTGCTATCTATACTTGCATTTTTAGCAATTTTGAGGGGTCTTTTCCATTCGTTTGGAGCTCCATCCCTCCAATTCAGGTACCTACAGTATTCTTTTCTCAAATGCGCCTTTCGCAGGCGTAATAAACTTGAACTTAGACTTCAATGAAGTTATCTTTATGGCCCACGGGGTGAATGTTAGCAATCCTACCTATAAAACTGTGTTTCATGTCACCAGCAGAAAATAAGGAAGAATATCACGGAAACAAAGAACGAGAAAAGGAAAACAACTTAAAGAAATAAACCGATCAGCCAAAGAGCACCAATACAGCGATCAAAAGAAGTCCGGTGAAACTTACAACGAAGGAGCAGTCATAATAAAGGTTCTGCCATGCTCTTGCGTTTTCAGCATGTGTACATTCTCTTACATGATTATTTACTATGTCAATAGTGGATGGCATGAAAGAGCAAAATGAGGACAAGAAACAGCAACAAGAAATTAATTTACAGGCACAGTGCACGATAATTTTGGGTAATCCAGATTATGACGAAAAATCGAAGACAAGATGGAAAGTAGTGCGATGAAGGCGAGAGAGCTGCGTGAATCGGTGTTTCCAACGTGAAAAAGGCTTCGATAGATCGTCAAAAATGGGGGCTGGACGAGAATGAGACCACAAGAATGAAGCAGAGTGGGCGTTTGGACGAGCCATACAATGTGGGTCATTGTGTACGTGTAGGTCTTGGGATCGCATCTAAAAATATAGGCGACTCTCACTTGGCCCATTGCCAAATACGGTGTATTCTCCTTGACCGAAGAAACCACAACAATGATTACTACAGGAATACATATGAAACACTTTCCTATGATCACCTCAGTGTTATTCCCTAATGTTCTGGCTCGCTTAGGAGTGTACTGATGTTTCTTATTCAATAATAGCGGCAAACCCCTCTTCCTATTCAATGATCTCCATGTCTTCGCTATACTCCCTGCATTCTTGCACGTTAGATGCTGCTGACAACTGCTTATTCTTTCACAAGTTCTTTCAAGAGTGAAAGTACGTTTTCCGATTTTTACTCAATATACATAGATTTAACTATCGTAGGAACAGATACGACCCCTGACCCTGCTTCTCCCGTTTTCGAGTGTCGTGGTGGCTTTTACAAACTTAAGTATTGTAGACCCTCTACTTCACTTCGAAAATAAGAAGGCCACTTGCACTGCCATAGAGATCTAGCGATTTCCTCATACTTCACTTCGAAAATAAGAAGGCCACTTGCACTGCCATAGAGATCTAGCGATTTCCTC